>VYZR01101743.1:78786-95245 GCA_013400675.1 Oxylabes madagascariensis | reverse complement strand
TGTAAAGAATAACTTACTTTTACGTAGAGCTGCTGAAACTCCTCAAGGTTCAGTCTACCACTTGGACAGTCCTTTAGAAATCCTTTGTACCACTGTTTTAGCTCATGTTCGTTGAACTCCGTGCTCTTCACCAGATCCTCCATCACCTCAGGGGCCAGCTTACTATTTTGTTTCCCCATTTTGCCTTAAGAAGAAATAAATGAGTGCAATTAGCCAAACGTGAACATTTTAAACAGAATTAGCCACATAACTTGAACAATTGTTTTGTATTCACTGCTGCTTTCAGTCAAATGCAACTTCACAGATTTGCTACTGAACATAATCCTAAGTTACGCTTGATTATTGGAGGCTGAAAATAGTGAAAAAGGCAACATTCTTCTTTCATTTAGGAATCTTAAGGCCTGGAGACAGACTACTCATTTGCCTTAAAATTAGGCAATTTACAGCTATTCTTTACAGTAAGATTGAAAAAGATTTCTTGTCTTTTTCTTTGAATGTAACAAAAAATTTCACAGATTCAGGGATGTCCAAAGAATTCCTCTTTGTCTTGAAAGTATCTGCTGATATGACAGCTACATTAGCAGCTACTCCTCACATGTCCAAGGCTGTAGACAGACAGGCTTGTAACATACAGCACAGGTATTCCACAGGGAGGAAGCAGAGCAAGAGTCCACAAACTTGGTCTCAAAAAATGATGAAACCAAACTGGAAAATAAATTTAATTCTTACATTTCTACATATTCATCTATACATACACATATGTATAAATAGATGTATATTTATCCATTTAATACATAATTGATAAACATTAGATGGTTTACATTTCATCACTGTTTACATTTCACCACCCTTAGCTCTGAATATTCACATATTCACTGCATTTGTTACATACATGTTGTATACACTTAAAATATTAAATAAAAAACAGAAATACAAACTTTGCATGTGTGTATAGATAAATACAGTAATTTCAGAACTGCTCATATTGGCCCTTTGAGATACTTTCAGGTTCTTTGACATTTAACCAAAGGTGTCCTTTGGGAGAACTTTAGAGAAAACCTCATCTTTAACTTTTTCCCATTTTGCTACAGTTTTTTTCATGACAGATGTCTTTCAGTTACTTTTTAATCAGATGACAGATAGCACTTAACTTGTCCGGTAGAGAACTGCAAAGCAATGAATAATTTCTTTCCAGAGCCCAGCTTTGCATTTCCATTTTTATCTCCAGTATAGCATCTGTGTCTAATGACTGCACCACACTGAATGCATTGATTTCTAGTCCATATCACCACCCATTCCTGATTTTAATCTATTGCTTTTGGCATCTTCCCCTATTTCAAAGCAGAAGTTTTCTTCTCCTCAGAAGGACATACATTGTTCTGTTCCAACAAATCAATATATTTATATAATTTCCTTTATGGGAATGTTCCTTGAGCAGGTGCAAAGTTAATAATTAGTAATTCCTCCTGGTCTCTGTGTGTGGTCAACACATCCCTTGGTGCCATAGTGCCAGCAGCACCAGGTCTGTTCCTAAAAGACCTCATGGCCCCTCTCCCTTTTGGCCATGGTCCTCCCTGGTCTAAACTTACTCCATGCTGTAAACTTACTTTGAGGCTCTGTCAGTCTCCTGTTCACACATTTTGGTGAACTTAGCACAAACATGTGAGAGTTCAATCTTCCAGTTAATTGCCACAGGTAAAACTGTACATGCACGTGTCCAGAAATCAGGTATTTTGACTAAATGATGGGTTTGCAATTTACGGTATTCAGAGCAACTGCTCCAGCCTTACCTCTTAACCCCCCCCTCTTCTCACGTATGGCATTGACCCAGTTTGGCATATTCTGAATTTAAATCCCATGGAGACTAAAGTATATTAATGCAGTTATTTCTCTAGCTCCAACTCAGATAGCTTTTACAAGAACTAGTGACTTTTTAAAATCGGTATTATTCTTTATGGGGAATGTTTACTTCCTCTTTTTCTTTTTTATTTACACTCTGTTACCTTTTGCAGTCATAAGGTGCTTTGCTTAGGACCCAGAAAACCTCTAAAGATACCCAGCAGCTATAGTAACTATCTTAGGTAGTTATTATATATAAATTCAAAAAGAATTTTTTTCCTCTCTTAATTTAGCCAGTTGTGCTTTTGCTTGACTCTTCACCTGGATTCATACCCCCATAAGTATTTAACTCAACAATATGCAGGGATGAAAAAAAGCATCCTCAACAGGCAAAAATCAGGTGGTTTTGACTGACCACTTTTCTGTTAGAGCAGCTTTTTTATCTTTATCCATGTTATCTCTACAGCCCTTGGACCTGGCACTACAGAGGGGTGGAACAGAACTGTGAATCCCAGCCACATCTGCCAAAGTTGCCTCTGCTGTTTTCAGTGATGTGAACATAATCCACTGCAGAACATCTACAGAACATGGAGTGAGTCTGCACGTGTGTAAGAATACATGAATAAAGACACACATATCCATACATAACCTATCATCAGAGTCAGAGAAACAAGTCACCAGCTTTTTGCCTCTGTGACCCAGGTCCCTAATTTTGGGCAGCTGTTTGTCTGCCACAGGTTGTCCAATAAGTGCCAAACACCTTTCAGCCTTTTCTGACGTACCTCACCACAGAATATCCTTTAGTAAAGGAAACAACAGCTGAAATTTTGATAAACACTCTCAGAAACTATTTTTTCCACAGAACTAAACCAGTATTTGAGAAAGGTATAATTTGTGACTGCTGGGTTCTGTACTCTTATTTGCTGCTCCAGCACAGCATGGTGCATAATCTGCTGGGCTCTGTTCGGGACAGAGTGAACAAACTGACCAAGCTAGTCACAATGCTTTCCTGGAATTAGAAGCACTCGTTCTTTCTTTATTTTTAAAGCTCTTTTCTTACAGAATTGAATTACAGTCAGCAAGAAAGCTCAAGAGTCTCATATAATTATCAAATATAAACTCAGACTTCTGGCTCTGGGAGATCCATCTTATTTGGGAATAAAACTCAAATACATAGATTATCTAGTTAATCATATCCTAACATCTTCTAGAGTTTCATTGAATCTCTTATTATTATTGAAAAAGTACAATCACCCATTAGCAATGAGTATGCTACTGCCAACACATTTAGTTTCCTAAAATGAAAACTATTTTTAATTAACTTACAATCACAGTTTCCCAAACATGTTTTTTCCTTGTGAAAATCTACAAACATGCCTTGGGAAAAGACAGGAGAGAATAGCTGCACAATCACTAAGATTTCAAGAGGAGGAAAGATCACTCTGCAAGCATTTGTTTATTAAATTTTATCATTTTCAACTATGAATTTGCTTCTAAGTGCCATATTTCCAACCATGCAATGTGACAATCCAAGCACTGCTATTCATACTCGGTTCTGTTTTCTGGCAAAAAAATCATGAAAGGAAAAAATAAAAACCACTTCATGTGGGGGAGAGATTCATGATAACCAAGGAACCAGGTACGTGGGTGCCACATTGCATCCATACAGCGTCAAGTCTGTTCCCAGTGAGATTACTCTGGCAGGAGAATACTTATTAACACTAGCAAGGGCAGCACAAACCGAATTAGAGATCAAGAAAAGCACTAAAACTCTACTGTTGTGCAACAAGGAGCAAGAGCAATGAAGGTTGAATTTAAAAACATATCGCTTTCCTGAAACACTTGAAAAGGCCGGCAGCCATCCAGAAGAAATTGCTTTTCAGAAATACTTAGTGGGCTACTCCAGTATTTCATTAAGTAACACCTTAATTGCTGCTTTTACAGGTCCGTAGGAAAGTCAGATTTAAAGGATGGAATTTTATTAAGCAGCCAATCCCAGAGCTGAAGCAGTCCAGGCTGTGCCAGCAGCAGGCAGGGGCAATAAGAGGATGGATCTGCCTGCTCTTTGCCGTGCTGGACCTCGGGAGGCCCACGCCAGACAGCTCCTCCAGCTTTATGGCCTGCTATCATTTGTTTGATATATTTCCTGCAATGCTATCATGTGTCCCACACATCCTCATGTTGTTTGAAAAGCTCTCCAAGCTCTCCACACGATCATCATCCAAACCTCCTGGCCAATGGCAAGGCTTTTCTCCTAAAATATTTCACAGCAAGTCCTGCACAGGTTTATCAGGTCTGCCTTTCTCATTTGGCTTGCCAGTAGTAAACTGTCAGTGTGAGCCCAGTTTTACAAAACAAAATTTAAACTAAACACACAAGAAATAAAAAGTTAAATTTGAATAGCAAAACGTGACTTACGGAATCCTGTTTGCTGTTTAATGATTTCAAAAGGCACCCTCAAACTGTTGCTCACACAGCTCCATTCCCAGTCTTCTTTCCCCTCCTCTCATTCCCCTTTGGCCTCCCTGACATGTGCTCAGTGTTCAAAGGGACCAGGAGCAAACAAATGGAACTCTGGCTGTTCCTAAGGAGGAGTAAACTGAGTGCTGCCAAAGATCTCCTATTTGTGCTGAAAAAGGACCCAAATTCCACTGAGAAAACAGCACCAACAATGTTCAACAATGTCCCTAAAACCCAGCTTTGTGTTGTTTTGCTTACTTGCCTTAGACACAGCTACATAAACCCATTCTCTTTCCAAGCTGCATTAGGAAAAGTGTTACCAGCAGTTTGAGGAAAGTGGTTCTTCCCCTCTGCTCAGTACTGGTGAGACATCTCTCACCACTGCCCAGGTCACTGGGGAACCCAGTGCTGGGTTCCCTACACCAGACAGACATGAGTCCAGCATGGGGCCGCAAAGGTGATGAGCACATCACCTTTATGGTGATACAAAGGTTATACAAAGGAAGGTTATACAAAGGAAGTCTGAGAGGCTGAGGCTGTTCCTGTAGGAGAGAAGGCTCAGGGGGTCTTATCAGTGTGGGTCTAAATACCCAACGAGGGGAACAAAGACAGCAGAGCCAGCCTCCTCTCAGAGGAGGAGAAATTCAGGAAATTCTGTCTTGATGTAAGAGAACATTTCTTTACTGAGCAGGTGATCTAGCACTGAAAGAGGCTACCCAGAAAGGTTGTGGAGTCCCTGTCCTTGAAGATATTTAAAACTGAACTGTACACAACTCTGAGCAATCATCTATAGCTGACCATGCTTGAGCAGGTACTTGGACTTGAGCATCTTTGGAAGCCCTCTCCAATCTTGGTGATTGTGTCATTCTGTGAAACACAGGGAAATGTGTTTCCCACATACATGGAGCAGTCACACTACCAATTTTTGATATCCACAGTAGCTGCCTAATTTCACTAAATTCCCACACGGGTAGCTGAGAGAGGCAGTGCTCCTCCAAGGCAACCTTTGGAGAAGAAGTACTGGTGACTCAAGCCAGCTTCCTCCCCTCACTGATTCCAGGAGCGCAGAAAGATTCAACCCATAACCCTGGGCACAAGCACCAAAGCGATTTAGGCTACCCCAACTTATTCCCATTCACTCCGGCTGCTTTGACACCTGCCCATGTTCACATCTCAGTTTCCCAGTAATTCTGCAGGAGCTGAGGTAGCTGGTAGTCAACCAATACCTCTGCAGCCTCGCGAGGTCTGTGCATCAAATGAATTCCCTCGTATGGTGCATGTTTTTCTTGCTCTTCCCTGGCTTTGCGAAGTGGGAATGAGTCGTGTGGACGATGCCAGGAGCAAATGACAACACTCACTTTGCCAGCTCAGCTGTGCTGGCAGGCACTCATTAGGCTGGAAGGAAAGCTGTGGTTCACCCCCACCCCTCTGCCCACTCCCAGCCCACAAAGCTCCCACAGGAACGTGCTGACTCCTGGGGACGACATGTGAAACCCAGGCGTTGAGCAAGCGGCGGTGGTGGGCGTCCTTGCAGTCTGTGACACAATGCAAATCTATAAACGGCACAGCAGTGTGTAGACTCCAACATACACACGTATATAGGGGTAACAAAACCCCAGACAATTAATGCTGGGGAAAGCAGAGACCTATGTCTATGATCCACATGATTTTTAAGCAGACTGTTTATCAAATTTCCAGCCTTGTGCTGATAACTATAACTCCTAACAACTCCCAACATTGCTCCTTTCTCTTCAGGCTGTGTCAGATACTGCCTTTTCTCTGCTAATGCCAGCATGAAGGACAGACAGAAAGGCTGTCAAGCCACACAGATGCCTCATTCCTTCAAAAACCTTTATTATTTCACAGAAGAAGAAATCTGGAGCTAAAGTCCGTCTTTCACACACAAAACGAACAATGACTTCATACCCAAAGCCCCACGGAAATAAGTATCCAAAGAACCATATGCTTGGAAAATAAGAGAAAATTTTCCATCCCCATGGAGAGAGACTCTACTAGGGGCTGAAATGACATGACAAGGGACATTGGTTTTCAGCTGAAAGAAGGCAGATTTATTCTGGATATAAGGAAGACATATTTTACAGTAAGGGTGGTAAGGCACTGGAACAGGTTGCTCAGCTGTGGATGTCCCATCCCTGNGAAGGACAGACAGAAAGGCTGTCAAGCCACACAGATGCCTCATTCCTTCAAAAACCTTTATTATTTCACAGAAGAAGAAATCTGGAGCTAAAGTCCATCTTTCACACACAAAACGAACAAAGACCTCATACCCAAAGCCCCACGGAAATAAGTATCCAAAGAACGATATGCTTGGAAAATAAGAGAAAATTTTCCATCCCCATGGAGAGAGACTCTACTAGGGGCTGAAATGACATGACAAGGGACATTGGTTTTCAGCTGAAAGAAGGCAGATTTACTCTGGATATAAGGAAGACATATTTTACAGTAAGGGTGATAAGGCACTGGAACAGGTTGCTCAGCTGTGGATGTCCCATCCCTGAAAGTGTTCAAAGCTAGGTTGGACTGGGCTATAGGCAACCTATTCCAGGGAAGGTTTCTTGTTCATGCCAGGGGAGCTGGAACTAGATGATCTTTAAGTTCCCTTCCATCCCAAAACTGTTACAGAGTAATATTTTTCCTAAGCAATTTGTGAAGCACCTCTTCACATCAGTTGTTAACACAATTTCTAAGTCAGCTTGCATGTAACAGGGATGATGCTGAGCCCTGTCCTATACCTTGCATAGTAAAACCACTAAGGAAAGCCCTTTTTCCTCCCAGTACATGCAAAAGATGAAGATATGTTAGAGCAGGTTCTGACACTGTGGCATGATACCAGCTCTTAAGATTCTGACGTAAGTCCCACACTATGATTAAACCTCCTGAAAAAGGAGTCACAGTCAGCTTAGAGGGACTTTCTTCCTTCACCGTCTCTCCTGTAAGCCAATCCTCCTCAGTGGCCTTTACTTCATAATGCCATGGCATCTGCAGCTCTCCAAACTCCCACAGGACAAGAACTGCCTCGCTCAGCTCAGTCCCATCTTCCTACTCCTTTCTCAGAACCCCTGGATCCAAACACAGAGCAGCTCCACACCTGCACTTTGCCCACAAGGAAGAAGGGCTGCAACAACCTGTAGGAGTGGAAGATGAAAGCAATCGAGCTCCAGGTGCTTGCTGTCAGGACAGAAAAGGCAGGCAAGGAGCAGCATGCCAGAGGTACCAGGGGCAGAAGACGCCCAAAACAGAGACAGCCAAATGGGGATGTGCAATGCCAAGCACCGTGGCCTCTCTAGCTGACCCTGCTAGGTGGGGCTGAGCACTACACAGTCTTCAGAGGTCCCTGCCAACCTCCACAGTTCTAAGACTCAAGAACTGCAAACAGTTTCAGTAGTTATTGCGGGAGAAAATTGATTATCAGGTATAGATAGATAAATATACTTTGATATTGTTATATTGCCCATAGTGACCTCAGGATCATGTTCCCTTTACCCAGAAACAAAACTGACCCTGAACTAACAGCTTCCTCCTTCATACAAAACTTAGGGCTCTCTTTTAAGTTTTCAACCTGCCACGACCAAAAAATAAGAATTAACATGTATGTGTGTATGAGGAATAACTTCTTTATTGTGCAGGTGACCAAGGTGACCACTGGAACAGATTGCCCAGAGGTCGTGGAGTTTCCCTTACTGGAGATATTCAAGAACCATCTGGACACAACCCTGTACCACGTGCTCTGGGATGCTTGAGCAGGACCAGATGATCACTGTGGCCCCTTCCAACCTGACCCATTCTGTGGTTCTGTGTTCGTGTAATACCACACTGAAATTAGAAGCAGTCATGATTTACTGCTGATAACATAAACCTCAAACTATGGATGAAAAAATAGGCTAGGTTCTGATTTATGTGGCACTACAGCAAAAACTGGAATAAACCCAGTGATTTCAGATTACTTTACTGGCTTTACCAAATATCAGATTCAGGCCTGTAAGCTCTCTTCTGTAAAAGAAATGGGGAAAAATAGAGAGTAATGCATTAAGAAATGCAATTATCCAATCAAATTGAATAATAAATGCAGAAAAGAGGTTTAAGCAAAAGAAGAGAGATATATTTTAAAATTTTATTTGAAATGAGATGGATATTCAATTAGATTCAAGCAATAAAAAAAGCATTTGAAAGGGTAAAACCTGTACAGAGGGATGCTCTAACACAACAATGACTGATATGTAGGGTTTTTCTCTCTAGGTGACTAGAAAGCCAACACTGAACTTATTTCATTAAAAGTATGTATTTGTTTTCTGTTAATTGTGGAATAAAGCTAAAAGGTGTTCTCTACATTTTCAGCATGAAAATCAAGGGCAATTCCAGACCCACAAGCAGCTCCACTGTTGATGCAGCCCTTTGAGTCACAGCAGGGCTCTATTCAAAGCCTGATGTTGAAGCCAGCAGCTTGGGTAGAAACAAACCTGTAGACATGTGGCCTGAATGACATGGCAGGGTCTCATTTCTGCTCCCTCTTCTCATCTGGATTGGGAAATTGCTTACAAAAAGCCACAGTGGGCTTTCCTCCTTTACAAGTGGACACAGATGACAGGACAAAGTGCATCTTGAGTTGTTCAATGAGACACAAGTGCTCAGAAGAGTTTCCAGGCTCTACCACTTAGTTTTAGACTTGGAAAAACAGGGACAAAATCCTTCTTTCACTTGTTCTTTCTTTTGGACTCTTTTAGACCACATGGAGGAGTGTCCACATTTCTGGAGAAAGCTTAGGCTCTGAATGCTCACTTGTCTTTAAGACAATTTTTGCTTCCCTCTTACCTCTGTTATTTGGCTTTGATATGTCATAGCCCGAACTTGTTTGTTTGTGGCTTATTTTCTTCCAAGTCCTCTTTTTTCCAATACTTTAATAAAATTTAGTGATTTATATGTTCCGTAGAATTTAGTGATTAATTTTGGATGAGAACAATCAGCCTGTTAATGCTGAATGTCAGACACTTACATGAGTAAATCTGTTGCCATAGTTTCATTGTGCTATTGGTCCAGTGTCTCTAGACAGTGGTGATCAGTAAGTAACAAGGAGGTGTGATCTGAGGAGGAAGACTGATTTTTCAGCAATGGAATGAGTATTTTCTTCACTGGACTGTTGTCCAGTAAATCTTGTCCGTGTAAATAATAATCTTAAAATGCCTGCAGAACATTTACCTTTCTGTAATAATTCATATGATGAACACCATTGCAATCACCTAATTATCCATAATGCTCCATGATTAGAGTCTTGATTGCTGTGACAAATTTGTTTTGTACCTTATATGAAATATAAGAGTTCCTGATTGCTTTCTCTAAGGTTTTATTCTAGAATATGGTTTCCAACAGGCTTTCCCTCATGAGACGAGACATCTGTAACCTCCTGGATATCACTGCTTAAAAGGGGCCACTGGAGCAAACTACACAGCAGCATTACACAAAAGTCACTTTCAGAGCCTGCAAGTCAAGAGTGGCTTATACAATTTTAGATATGTCAGAGATCAGTACTGCACCTTTTCGGGGATAGTTGCTGTAAACATCTCTTCTTTTGGGGGAAGATTGACAGGGCATGCCTGAACATTATAGCTTCCCTGAGAATGTTCCAGTGCTCTGGAACCAGTCTACATTTGTGTAGACTGTAAACAACTATTTCGTTTTGTCATGCCAAACTGTATCAACATTTCCGCTGCCTGAGATACAGGTTTTTTTGTCAATCTGTAGAGAAAAGTGTCAATTAAAATGCTGCTTTTCTTTGAGATAAAGATTATTGAAGGTTCATGCTTCGGGAAAAGGTTTTTTAGACTTTAGCCACTGTCTTGACTTCATTTACATATATGCACAATTATTTTTCTTAGTTTTCATTTGTCTGTAAATAAATATTCATTTATTCTGCAGCAATGCTATTAAAAAAGTAATACAATGCTATAAAAAAATATCATGTGCTTTCTCCCCACTTAAATTACAGGATGTCTTATTTGCTATGAGTTTGTTTTATGGTTAGTTTGAAATGCCATTTTACTGTTCTGTTTGATATGTGCAAAGCCAAATTCCCGAAGTTGATATGCTTACCAAGAAGTACTCTTATTGTTCACCTTCCACTCTCATTTTAATTTGAGTTTGAATCCATCAGGTGCCTTTTTAGGACTGCCCCTCTGACTCATAAGTCACTGTCTTTTCTTAATACTACACACTTCAGTCTTCACTTATATCCATATTCTTCATCACAGCTCTTAAACAATAACTTCCTTGCCGTCTGCAAAGGTGGATTAATCAAATCTTTGCTGTTTAAAAAGTCAATTGTCTTTGGTCCCTCTGCAGTCAATGGAAGGGCCAGAAATTTCAATGATTCACCCCATGCAGAGAGAGACGTTTGAAAGAGGCAGGATGAATATGAATATATGCATGTGTATTTTAACACAGAATGAATCAGCAGACGTCTCTTTCTTTCTGCCACTTGTAGAGGCAGCCCTGTACATCTTTTTAGATCTGAAACTGCATTTCTAAATGCTTGAAGTGACACAAGAAAAATCCCACCTTGCTCATTGACAGTGGACAACCTAATGCAGTTCCTGATCTCACGAGGAAAAACATACATTTGCCAAAGTTGATTGTTATTCGTATGCATCACAACACTTATTCAAGTGTGATTAATGTCATTACAAGTGCAGCATGCTGGTGTACCAAACGCAATCCTTCCCACAATGCTATTTACTTCCATCATAGCAGTGGTAAAACTCTCTTCTGCTCTTTTCCAAGCCCCCACAAACCAAAATAGATTTAAATAGCTGAACTGCAGAGATCAAATTGTTCAAGATTGTTTCATTATGCCCTTGTCATTTCCTGCTTTTTCCTCAATACAGTTTTTAACCAAGTAAAGTCCTGGCCTCTAAGAAAATTCTTTTTTATTATTATTAAATACAATATTCTTTTGCAACAAATTTCATTCTGACCATCTGAATGCTATATTAATTTCTCCAACTCATCTCTAATATCCCTCTTTATCCAACAGAGACCCTTTAGTAGCCATGTCCAGTGGTGCAAGGCCCTACCTCACTGCTCTGGATTCTCATGGAGAGGCAGGTATGGTGAGCACTGTGTGGCCCTCCTCCAGTCTGCTGGGAATAACAGCAGCCAACATCAGTGCTCAGACTGGTTTCTCACTGTTCCCAACTCACACAGCAGTGAGAGGGTCTCTTTTGCATCTAGTTCATGCTCCTGTGTCCTGTGATGACAACTGGGACTCACAAAGGATGGAGTAAAACTCTGAGCAGTGATATCAGCACATGGTGTATAATGTTGTGATAACTGCAATAAATATAAGCTAACACATACAGACACACTTCAAACCCTCATTTCCATTCCATTTCTGCATGAAAAGGAGCACCCCAGACCCTGATGTTAGCTGGCTTTTGTGCACCCATGACTGCTGTGCATGAGCTGATTTTGACCTATGGGCTGAACACTACATTTCCAAAAACCACACGGCTGTGTTACGGCCAGTGTTAACAGGAGTGGTTAGCAGGAAAGCAGATTACAGCTTTTTATTTACCAAAAACCTTTCAAAGTCAAAATAAAGTGTTTGCATCATTGTGGCTAGTGATCCAGTGGGGCAATGCTCACCCCAAATTCATTATAAATGAATCGTCAGAACTATCCCTTGTGACTGCTTCTGATGGAGCCTGATTAAATGCAGAGGAAATACATTACTGAGAAGATGAATCATAATTCTGCAGAATGAAATCAATGGCTTTACACCTTTGAGTTGGACACTGAGGATTGATCAAAAATTAGTCATACAAACAAGTGAACAGATGAATCACGTACACAGCTTGGACAGGAAAAAGATACCTAAAATTCGATCAGAAGTAGCCTTGACTATGACAGAAAGCCAGAAGAAAACCTGAAAATGCTTTCCCCAAGGCAGAACTTTCAAATAAAAATTCTTTCTTTGCACTACTATGAAATGCAAGGTTTTTTCATCACTTTTGATATTATGGTTTGGAATAAATGTAATTTTTTTTTCTTAGAGTGGTTGGATGGCTCATTTGAAATAACATTTTACTTCCTTCAATCTAGCTCTAAGCTCTAAGCAGATTGGTAACAAGGATGAGATGCCCTAACAAGTGGTTGACTGGTATGACTTATGCCACTCCAGTCAACTCAGCTGCTGAGACACAGGGTGGATGTGGTGGACATCCATGTGGATGTCTCAGACACCTTAGGTCCTTTCAGGTGGCACTAGACATCTCTGCTTAAGAAGATGGATCAGTCAAATGAGATCTTGCCCTCCAGACTTAGACAGCTAACTTAGAATCACAGAATCTTTAGCTTGGAAAAAACATCTAAGATCATCTCCAACTGTTACCCCAGCACCGTGTTCACCACTAAACCGTATCCCCAAGTGACACATCCGAGTGCCTTCAGAACACTTACAGCAACGGTGACACTACTGCTTCCCGGGACAGCCTATTCCAACGTCTGATCACCCTTTGAGTGAAGAAATTTTTCTTCATATCCAATCTAAACTTCTTCTAATGCAACTTGAGGCCATTTCCTCTCACCCTGTCACTTGTTACCTGAGCAAAAAGACCGACCCCCACCACCAACTTGAACCTAGCAGTTAAATGCCACGGTGCCCTGTTTCTATAGCAGAGAAAAGTAATTTCAGAGAAACCTTGCTCACTGAAATTGATTCATCAAGCTTAGATCTAAAGCCTCTCCCTTTGGGGTCTATGAGAAATGCTTGCCATCCCTTAATCCCCACTTACGCTATGCAGGCAGCATCTGAAAGCTGGGAGGGAAATAAGGTGTTTCTGAAGTTTCTGATGCTGCTATGCCATGAATGCTGTGTTAGACATCAAGCTGTGAGCCTCCCTGCCCACTCCAGCAAGCACACATCCAGCCAGCAAAGAGGGCATGTGCAGCCAGCGGCTGTGTCAGCGGTGCCCAAAGCAGAGCTGCCAACTCCCCAGCTCTTTGTGCCCGTGTGTAGATCCAAAGATCCAACCACAGAACCACAGAATCATTCACGTTGGAAAAGATCATTAGGAACATCGAGTCCAACCGCTAACCCAGCACTACCAACTCCCCTCTGCTATTTCACAGAATAATGCACAAGAGGTCCAAATCACAGTTGATCTCACTTTTCAACCTTGACTACTATCCTGAATGGATATTGGAGCAAAAAGGTCAAAGCTGGGAATGTGTGAAACTGAACTGGTCCCACCAGAACTGAATTTATAAGTATTCACTGACAAATGTGCTTCCTCCTCTAGGAGAATCCCTTTCCGGAGCTGCCAATCCAATTTCTATCATAAAGCACAAAATTAATTCAAATTTTAACGTGGTTTTAATGCAGATTGAGAACATGAATTCTTTAGTGCAGTCTGACTCTATTACATCGGCAAGCCCAGCATCAAAAAGCATGCATATAACGATTACCTGGTGTTTCCTCATTAATTAACACGTTAGTAACACTTTGAAATCACTCACAGATAATATAGATGAGCCTCACAAACCCTTCTTCCTGGAAAAATGTAAGTATTTTCACAGATGACAGAGCTACTAGCAAGGTTACATATTGAGAGGAAAAAAGAATGCACTCTGACATTAATATTGATAGAAACTGCAGAATGAACAAAAAGGACAAAGCAAAAGGAATGCTGGTTGTCTCAGAGGAGACTCTATGTCCCCAGAACAGGAACCTCATTATTATTTCATGACCTTAATAGCAAGCCCCTGAGCCTTGTGTATGTCCTTCATAACTAAGGACTAATTACAAATACAGCCCCGTAAATCTCAGTTATGAAGCATTTGAAAACTGTTAGCTATTTCTTCTAGTTTTGACTTTATTTATACAGTACAATAGTTCTGCGAGACAGCATACAACATTCCATACATTCCATTGTAAAACATACAACATTCCATGGGTCCCAAATATGAATCCCAGCATATGGTCTTTCTGTTAAAAGATACCAGAGGGAGACAGGAAGGGAGAGAGAGAGAGAAATCCTCTCGTGCTAAAGGACAGCACAATTTCATCATTTCATACATTAAAAGTAATTGGAACAATTCCTTCCAACTGTTTTTCAATGAGAGCTCTACTGGAATAAATTTTTATAAAAACTGGCTACTGTCGCCGTGCTAATGAAACTGATAAATTGCTCAGCTGAATCCATGTGTGTGCAAATATGCTTTTTTTTTGGTGAAATAATAAAAGGTATACAAAAAGAAAAAACAGAGAGAGATACAGTCTAAATTCCAGTAGCATTTACCACGGCCAAGAATAATATAATCTATACTGAAGCAAGAGGAGAAGACAGAAGAGACCAATAAAACACACCACACATTTGTAGTACCACATCATCCATCTTCATCCAACTTTCATGCCTCATCCTGCAAACAACAACAAGTTTGTTGTGTTTTGGGCTTTTTTAGTTCAAAGAGATGCCTACTTTCCAGATCACTTTCTAAAATGCTTGTTTTTCTAGGACACAGAGTTCAGGAGTTATATTTTTGGAGATGGCATAAAAAGGTAAGCATCATTTTTGATTCGGGTATATCAGTGCATGCAGAACTACTTCAGCAACGTACATGGAAAGCTGCTACAAAGGAACAGCTCTGGGACAGGCCATAGAAATACATTCAACAAAACAGAAAAAAAGCAATGGTGAGGCAGATAAAAATACGGAGGAAAACAAATGAAAGCTATATAAACACTTAAATTATTATGAAATTCACAAAAACTATTGTCTTAATTCCTTCAGTTTAGCAACCACCAGGATAAAGCAGTTGATGGAGGTTGCTAAGCACAGACAAGCTGACTCAGAAATCTTTCCAAAGGTCTCAAAATTGCAAATCTAAAATATCAGCCTACAGTTCCATTAAATTGTCTAGGAAAATATAATTTTGTTCTGATTCACTGTCCACGTTTGGTAGTTAAAGACCCACTGAGGAAAGTATTTTAGAAATACAAGCAAGAAAAAGACATTATTGTAGGCTATGAATCCTGGAAAGCATGACATATANGAGGCTGGGAATGATACAATCTTTTTGGGGATGATATAATGTCTTTCATATTTATTATACTTCTGCTATAAAGCACACAAATTAAACTGATTGTAAGAAAGAACAAAAATATCTTGACTGACAAATAGGAAAAAAACCTTTCTTTATAATCAAACACTCTCTTCGCCACTGAATTGCACCCACAGCTTTTTTAATTGCAAAAATGCCCCACATCGTTAGTACAGGAAAGTAATATCTACAGTGGGATTTCAATCAGCTCGCTTTAATGCTCTCAAATTTTGGTGTCTGTACTAAGCTAGTAATTTAGACCAACAGAGACACAGTCATCTCCAGGTAGAGACTCAGCAAGTTGATCTCACTTCTCCCAGGATGGGATGAGTCATGCTTTGGAGGTGCTGTCCTCTCTCCATTGATTCTTCAGACTATCATGTCTAATGAACACTGATTAAATTAGCTCTCCTGAATTTGTCTGATCCCTTTTTGGCCACATTTATATCTTGGTCTCCACAACATCCTGTGGAAATCAGTTTCGTAATTTAATTAAATGTTACACAATAATTTCATTGGTGACCCTCTTTCTGGCACTGTGAGGAAGAGTGACTATTTCTTATTCACCTGCTCCTCATCAGACATGAAATAGCCAGACACTGTCCAGCCTATGAGCTACATTTCTAAACAACTTTATTCCCTTTTCTAGGCTTTTTACAAATTTACTAATTCTTTATCATACAAGTGACTATAATTACGGATAGAATACTCCACATGCTTATAAAATAGAATACATTTCTACTGTCATAGTAGTTCCTAGATATTTTAGTTGCTATTTGATATGAATTGGTAATGTCAGAGATCTACCTTCATTGATTTCCATTTCCTCTCCCAATTTTTACTTGTTATAGTCATCAATGCATTTTGTTCAACAGGCATTGCCTTCCTCTTATTACCCATAAATCCACCTGACATATTAGATTCTCGATATTTAGTATTTTATAATCATGCCACAGCAATTTATAGTCAGATTTAAATCCAATTATTATGAGTAATCTCAAATCATACACAAACCTTCTCACTTCACTAGTCAATTCCACAAGTCATT
>VYZR01101743.1:51253-69150 GCA_013400675.1 Oxylabes madagascariensis | reverse complement strand
AAGGCTGAAAAGCCTAAAATTAGACCTGTAAGCTTTGCTTTCATTGGCAGCGATGTGTGAACATTCATATTGTCCCAATCCCACATTCTACCTCTTTATTCTTGCTAAACACATTACTTTCTGAAAAACACTGAAGTTTAAAATTAGCAAACCTGTCTGATTCAAGGGTATACTGACCTTGGTGATGGGCTATTTTGATCACCTTTAGGCCTTAATTGTGAATTACAAGATCAGCTATTTTCAAAAGAAGCAGAGAAAAAGCATTTGCAGAACGAATGTAAAAGCTGAACATCTCTGAAATGGTGCCTGGAATAATACTGCAATTTCTAGCTTGCCTTTTTTTTTTTCCCCTCCTAAGAAAACTCAAAAAGCAAATCTAATAGCTGCATTTTTGCTGAAAGCAAGCTAGCGAGGAGATATGCACTGTATAAAGTTCCTGGTGCTGGGCAACGTGGGACTAACAGGGATAATTTAGTCATAACAGGTTAGCATCTATGATATACCCACTCCCTTCTCAGCTGTGCTCATTCAGTTCCTACTGCAGTCAACAGGGGAGAGAAATAAGAGCAAAATGTATTCAAAAGGTCAAACTTCATGGATTTTCAAGAAAGCCACAGAGAGGCTAAAGTGAAACCAATGCTTGCTACTGCCTTAAGTATAATTCAAGCAGTTGCTAGTGTAGTGTTTATTTTGAGTGTCTCCTTGCGGAATTTCAGGATAAAATATGAGATTGGCAGTGAGCCTGAAGGGGGTAGAGTCAGAGCAGTCCAATTTCAACAGATTATCAAGATGAACTGTGGGGAGTTATTTTACAGGTTTATGGCTATAGCTCACTCTGAAGCACAGTGTTATTAATATTTGTAGAGCACTACGATATAAATAGCAACACTACATCCACCACCTAGATACCTGTGGTATGCTCTGACAGAGCACTTTTTAGATAACCAAATACCATTAAATGTGCCCCAAATGCTATACTTGAGATATTAGGTAGAGATGTAATGCAACATTTATTTATGCATCAACAATGCTGATGTGGATCTCTAATGCAGCACTAACATTAGCAGCCTTAGGCACTAACTGCAGGGTCATTTTCTGTCAGAAACCAGAATTAATTCTAACACTATTACAGCACATGGAGCCAAATAGTTTCTTGGAGTTAGGACCAGTCAAAGCCTAGATAAAGCTGGTCCTGAACTGTATTCAGTGTTGCCCATTGGAAAATCTGTGGCCATAAAAAGTAATGTTTTCAAAGTAAGACAAAGAGCAGCTGGAGAATACTATTTATTTCATCACACTGATCTTGTCAGTATTTCCTAATGTTTCCAACACCCTGGAAAGAGTGCATGCTGTCCATCAAGCTTTACTTACAAGCAGCAGCAAGCTCCACAGGTCACACAGTGGCATTTCAGACAAAACTGAGCTTTTGGAAAAAGAACGGAGGCCGATTGTGCCACTGAGGCAAAATGGAGATGCCAACCATCAATTAACCACCAATTGCCTCAGGAGCAGCAAGGAAACCCTGAGAAAGGTAAACACACCTTTGTCAGAATCAGGGAGTTTTGTCCTAGTTCCAAACTCAGGATGAGGTAATTTCTTCCTGGGACAGCCCCTTTTGTGCCTAATAAAGCCAGGTAATTGCATCCTGGATTTTGTGTGTAGGAACATGATGTGCAGCAAGACCATTTATGGAGCTGTGGCTTCAGTCTCAGGCTTAGCTTTCTATTCTTACATATAGAGAACTAATTTTACTGCCTTGGTAACCGGCATTTTTCAAGTTTCCGTAAGTCCTTCAAACACTTCTAATGATTTAACCATTATGAACATGCCTATACTTGAACAATAGTTCAAATTAAAATCAGTAGTGGATATGAACTACACAAGGCATTCCTGAGAAATTAAACATGACAACATTCTCATTCCTTCCTTATTTTTCAGAAAAGTATCTTGACAATACAATTATGTTTCCAATGAATAGTAATTTCTTAGAGTAAGAGTATTTCTACATGGAACTATTTTGGAATAACATTCCCCAAAGAAAATTGTGAACAGGAGAACTTCTCTTTGCTATTCACTTTACTACAAAATATGTGGGCTCTCATTTTTTCATAGAATCACATATTTTGGGTTGGAAGGGACCTTAAAGATCACCCAATTCCAACATCCCTGCAATGGCCAGGGACACTCTTCACTAGATCAGGTTGCTCAAAGCCCCATCCAGACTGGCCTTGAACATTTCCTGGGGTGTGACACCTACAACTCCTCTGGGCAACTTATTACATAGTCTCACTATGCTCACAGTGAAAAATTTCTGGCTAGTATCTAATCTAAACCTGCCCTCTTTCAGTTTAAAGCCATTACCCTTATCCTATCATCCCATGCAATTGTAAAAACTTCTGCAGCTTTACCCCTTTTGGTACTGGAAGGCTGCAATCAGGCCTCCCTTACAGAAAGTATAAGATACATGGACCTAGATTCTAACACTAATAAATTTCATATTATTTATTAATTCTTAAAATGGATTATCAGTAGTAGGGTTCTTTACTGGGAGGGTGGTGAAGCAGTGAAACAGGTTGTTCTGAGAAGTTGTGAGTGTCCAATTCCTAGAAGAGTTCAAGACCAGGCTGCATGGGGCTTTGAGCAACCCAGTCTAGTGGAAAGGTCTGTTCCACTCCAAACCATTCCACACTGGAAGGAGAATTACCAAATAAAAATAATTAAAAGAGTTAAAGATTCTGCAGTGAGCTATAGAATCCCCTTTTAAATATTTAAATTAAATTAAATCTACTTTAAAAGAATCCCCACAGATCCCTAAATCCTCACACAAGCCATCCACAGTGGTGCTGAATACTTTATAAATTTATATACTCCATACTATACCATATGGAGGTTCTGCACAAATGTTGGAGGTAGATTTGCAAATTCCTTTATGAATAGTGTAGATAAATGTAAGTTAGGCACACCCAGAGCCAACTTACAGAGCAGAGGTAATGGCACAATATCCCGAGTCTGTGTGTGACCCAGACAAGCACGAAACTTTTTCTCCAAGGTTCACACAGAGCTCAGGAAAATGCAAGGGTAAACCTGTGACCTGGGCATAACTGATGTGGGATGTTTATATCTTGGGCAAAAATGGGTCATCATTTGAGCTGCCTGTGCAGGCTTCAGGTTTGCATTCTCTTGGAGGATCGTCACGGCAGGTGCCAGTTGTCACTAAATGGTGGGTGCTGAGGCGAGTTGCACTGGATTTCAGAACTGCCCGGGCTCCTTGTCCCCAGGACAGCTCTCCCCAGCCTGCCCAAGGCAGACACCTGATGCTGGCTGGCTGTGCCTACACCAGATGCAGAAACAGGACCTCAGCAGCATCCTCTGTGCTTTACTCCACACCACCTACTTCCCAGCCAAGAAAATATGTATTCCAGTCCAAAGCAGTCTAGACATAAGGCAATATATGCAATACAGATGCACAGGAGATTATACCTGACACAAAACTTGAAGAAATCGTCTGATAAACTTAGGAGAAAAAATTGAGACAGATGGAGTAAGCTAGTGACTATATTCCTATCATAATCCTTTTGAAAAGTTACTTCATCTGCTCACCATAGGAAGGGCAGCTTGCTGCTTCCTACCAGCCATATTCTGCTTTTCCACTACTTGCAGCTTGTTTTGATTTTGGCAGAGTGGAAGACAGATATGGAAAATCCTTGCAGGAATGCCAGAGTGCAGGGAGCAACCTTGCTTACTAATCGATGCAAGCTGCCTGGGAAGAGAGGCAGGATGATAATTTCCTCCCTGCTTGTTCATCTGCTCCCCTGGGAACAAGTTATACTGCAGTGACACATTAGGGCATGTGCTGTCAAAGTGCTTCTGGCAGAAAAGATAAGTGAAGTATCAAGTGACTGAGCCCTTTCAGCTAGCCATGGGATGCAGGGCTGTTCCAGCCAAAGCTAAGTCCCACTACGGCTGAAGCATACATTTAAATTTTTCATTTAGAGTGATAGAAATTCCCGTTGAATAGTCTGCTACAGGAGCAGAGTAAAACTGGCAAGTTTGTTTGTGAAAAAACAACCAGACTTTGCAGCTGTCCTTTTACAATACACACCTAAGCTGGAAAGTTTGCTCTATGAGCTCCTGAGTCTTGATGTGCTGAAAAAAAATTGTGTAACCAACTCCTACACATGGCAGATTTTCTTCTTTTGTCCTCCATAAAGTGGACTTGGATAGCACTTAATAACAACTTGATGGAGCCTGATGGAGTTGAATTGGTTTATATCCAGCATGACTGGTGCTCAAATGACTCCATTTTTTAAATATTTTGCCATAATAATAAATAAGAAGTAACGATCATCCACAGCTGGCCAAAGAAGTAAGGGATTTTTCAAAGGAAAAACAGGAAGCATTCAACTTATGAACCATTCCACATAAAATACATACCTTTCATTCTCTTCTGCTCTAGTACTTTTAAAAACCATATTTTTACTAGATCTTGGTCTTTACATTGTCCCACCCATGCCCCTCTGAAACAAGCAAGAGTAGACAATAAACACTGCTGCCAAAGCTTACTGCAGCGACAAATTTCAGGCACGACCCGTGGATTAGCACAATGCAACTGGTTATGCCTGTTCTCTGCATTGAACTGAGAAATCCTCACATTTCTGTTCATTCACAGTCACACTGAGTTCCAGGTAATGCTAATGGCCAAGGGGAAAAGCTACAAAACCTGTCTAAAATGGAATCTGTACATTATAGGAGAACTTTACCATTTAGCTGTATGGTACAAAGCACAGGTTCGGTCTCATGCTTCTTTCTAAAGGATAAATTCAAATGCAAATGAGAAACTGGTCTGACTTTATTTTTCCATAGTACTTTGACAACCTTGCATGCATGTGCAATGAGCATGTTGACCCCTGTATTTTTTTTTTTTTAATGCAAAAGCCTAAAAAGGAAAAACGTGTCAAGGACTGTGGCTAAACTAATAATTAAAACTGACATAAGAATTGTATGTAAATGCAATATAATGATGTAATTAATCCAATGTAATTAAAACCCAGAGATAACAGAAAGCTGCATCTGCTCACTATCTACTTAAAGAGTCCAGTCCATGCTCTGCAGTTCACTTCTCATCAGATTTAAGCCAAGTGGATCATCATTATCAAAACACCATACAACAGATCTCACCAGCAAAAGCACAGGAAGCTGGGAGACATGTAAATACCTGCTTATTTCCACTTCATAAGCATTCCAAAATTAGACTGCTGCTGATACTAAAGATTTAAATGTAAGGTATAAAATATGTATCATTTTTATTACTTGCACTTATTATTTAATAATTTTGTTAAATATTCAGTTCATCAACTACACACAAGCACTCGCTCCTGTAACAATTTGTAAAGTTTACCAGTATTACTAAACTGCAATATTTAGCTTCCTAACAAATATCTCAGAGAGCCAAGAGGAAAGACAAGCCTCAGGAACAGGTCACAGGCAGACAACGACCTCTGTATTGCTCCCATTTCACCATGGGATGATTACACACTGGTTTTAATCTGACACAATCTAGTTCTGCTGCCAAAAAAGGCTGTACTCTCCGAAGAACCACATTCACTTTTGAAAATAACTCCTTGCCTAATGTCTTGTGTATATCCCAGGCTTTGTGTGGCCATGTGCAAGGTAGATACGAAAAAAACTGGTCATGTTTCTTCACCCAGAAAAGGAAAAAAAGGGTCATTCGGGTGAGGTAAACCACAAAAAAATAGGCAAGGGTAATAGGAAAGTGAGGAAACAGGGAAAACTTCCCTTCCTAGCAGATGTGACCATAGAGCCCTGCCAGGAAAGGCTGGTTTGGGCTGGAGGGATGGCTCAGCTCAAGTGCCATGTTCCCTCTCCTGCTCCCAGGAGCGTGGATCACCTGCTGCTGGGGCCATCAGACATTGCCCAGACAGACTGGGGAACACCAGTGTCACACCACAAGTCCAGATGCTGCTTTCATTCAAAATTCTAGTCCTGCATCTTCATTCTTTTAAAACCCCAGATGTGGTCGCCTCCCCCAGCAAATCTTGTGTTACTTGTCTCTGACAGAATACAATCTTTGATATGGGAATGATATCAGAACTGTGTGAACAACTGTTCTGAGGCAGAGATTGGCCTTTACTGATGTATGGCACTAAAATACTTAGAGGTGAAAAATTTACACAAGTTGCCAGAAGTTCTTCCACCTTGACTTGTAACAACCAGAAAATGTTTGAGGTTTTGTACAGCCTCTTTGAATTTATCAGGGCTGAGCTCCTCCCATTACAAGAACTTCAGTTACAGCACTGTGGTCAAGCAAATGCATAAAACAGGGTCTACAGTTCTCTGAGAATAAGGGTTTGGGATTCCATTCTCTGCTTTGCCATGTATTTTCTAAAAGCTCTTGGGCAAGGTATGTTTCTGACCTCTGCATTATCATCACGTAATACAAAGTGAATGAAATCATGTTAAATTCTATAAATTGGCCAATACTGTAGTTGCCATATCCCATTCAAAACTGACATAAGCAGTAAAAAATTGCACGGCACATAAATACAAAGGCAAAACAATGAACAACTTGTCACATAAATTCTTCAAAATCAGCTCTCCAAACAGGTTTTTACTTCAGGAAACCAGAATTTTTAAGAGCAGCTGTTCAGTCATAAGATCAATGAATCATATGATGAGAGAACATGTAAGTCTTATGCAAATACTTCACATTTTATTTTTCAGTCCTTCTCCCCACTTAGTTTCACGTCCCAAATGCCTTTGGATGAGCAAATTCCCCTGCACCCACACAGAGCTCACTGCCAGAGAGAGCCTGCACTGGGGGTGTTTCTGTGGTCATTTTTAGGACTTGTATGTGACTTAAAACCATCTCAATTCTCCTTCCTTTTCTCCAACAGCTCTATCTATCACCCATCTGACACACAGTATAAGAAAAGCTATCACAGCTCAGGTAGTCCTTGGCAGTTCAGTAGGAGCTTCCTCCGAGCACCTAACTCAGGTGCTTCTGCCCTTGTGCAGCTCTGATACAGCTTGTCTGTCGTTACATCAGAGAAAAGCGGCAAGAATCAGATGGATTTATCATTAAATTCAATGTTTTCTGCAAATTCAAATTTTCCCTGTGAAGTTTTCTCACAACACCTAAAAAAATCACGGAAAGTGGTGCATCTGTGAGTACTTTTCATATTAATCACCCTTTTTGTGAGAGACTCCACTCCTCAGTGTTTCCTAGAAGTTGACACCTTTGCCTTCTGCTATCTTCAAATATTATCCTACTCCTTTTCCTCGCTCCCCCCTTCCTTTTTGATTCATTTAAAATGAATCTCCCAAGCACTGAAATCCTCACAGATCTGATCCTGCCTACATCTCTGACATGATTCATGATCACACCTTCTCCTTTTCCCCGAGCCTCATCTTTAGGCTAAGAGCTTGCTGAACACTTACACCTACATTTCTAGTCAACTCTGTGTGTTCAAAGCAACAGATTTCCCCATGAATTTAAACCTAGTCATTCACAGACGTGTTTTGGTGGTACAGCATGCACTCTGCACTATTCAAATCCATTCCTTGGTCCATTTTTTTTCCAGGACGGATCAGACAGATGAGCTCAGAGAATGAGTCCTTACATTTGTACAGCAGTTGCACTGATTTTTTTTTTTTGGACTTAGATGTAAATAAGTTGCNCTTCAGGAAGGGATTAATTCAGAAATCTCCATTTCACATTTAACTCTATGGCAATTTCTAATAATGACCATCAAGCCATCTTTCCACGTGTTCCTGAAGAATTCCTCTTGTCAGTATTTGTCAACAGTGCTGCTAATGCCACTGCCCACTGATGGCACACATTTCTTTTCACTGTACAACCACATCTAATTCACTTTTACTGTAATTTGAATTTTTAAAGCATGGCAAAGTAGCATAGCACAGCTGTCAGCCAATGACTTTGCTTTTGTAACTTGTATGAATTTGCTACCTTTTTAGTTTGTTTCTCTCTCCCAGATTAAATGTTTATGCAAGAGTACCTCATTAGTCAAGTGCCCAGAGTGATATCACTAACTTTGTTAATTCAAAACAAACCAAAAATGCTAATTTCCGCAAACTTCTTGAAGGTATTTTCAAAGGAAAACCGAAGTACAAGACTGAAATGGCTGCAAGCTGCTGTGTAGGTCTTCATAGAATTCAGAATCTCGTAAGGTAGAGTGACAAAACGCAGAGTTGGAAAAATAAGGGAATGTGTTAGCTGCCTCACACAGCTTCAGATGCTGAAGACCTTCTGAATATATCAGTACTGTCAACAGTAAATGGTTGGGTTTACTGGGCAATGCAAGAATTACAACCTCCAGCTATCTCTGTTACATATAACACCAGAACAACCTTGAACATTTCATGAACTCTTTCTTTTATCTGGAGACGAGCTGACATTGATATATTGTTATTGGTCTTCACTAATACACTTCTGTTGGCAACAGGGAGATGCTAGCAGCTGAAATGAGTCACATACTGCAAGACCTCGCAATTTATATGGAAAGAAAGTGCAATTTAAAAAATATCTCTGTCTCCTCCTCAGCCGACTGTGCAATGCAAGACACCCACTAAAACTCAAGTCACAGTCAGACAGCTATTTTTCATATATTTGAAGCACGTGAAGTTGCACTGATTTTTTTTTTAATTGACTAGCTTTAATTCACCAACGTTAAAAGAGCAATACAAAGTAATGAGAGGACCGTTTGACACTGAAATAAAAATTACAGTTGTATTTTACATATACTATGGATTTCTCACACAGCAATTCAGAACTTTGTTACACTGTTTTCATTTATTTATAGTAGCACATTAAGAAAAAAATCTACAGTTGGTTACAAAGATTTGAAGAAGGTAATAATCTAAAATAATGTACCTAACTAACAACAGAAGTGACTAGCCAACAGTTCTCTAGCTCATTCCCACCTAAAGAAGGCAAACTGCTTTGTAACTGAAGGACTTGCACTGGTATGTTTTGTTAGGCAAATTGACAACATAGGCATTACGGCATTAGATGATAGGTAGATACAACAGAACTATTTATAGCACCATGCAGGAATAAAAACCACAGAGAATGTTATGCTAAATTATTGTAACATTTTCAGTCCCCTATATTGAATCTTCCTACCCCAAAATCCCACATCCCAGCAGAAAAAAGAGAAAAAACAAACAAACAAACAAACAAACAAACAAACAAACATAGGCGGTGTTTCTACTCTGCAAATTTACAAGAACATCTTGGGTCTTGCACTAAGATACAGAGTTAAGGTACTGACGAGAATGATTCGACAGAAAAAGCACACAGACACACAGAAAGAACACGGCTGTACTCAACATCTGTTTACATTGTACTGTGACTTCTTACAGACTCCTCTTTGAAAATACCAGATACCTTGGACACAACTAGAGATCTAGATAAAAACCCAGCTGTTTAGGACATTTTCTAGGGTGTATCTACACTGCAGCCCAAGAGCTGGAGAACAGTGTGTGCTTCAGCCACCTTTCCACTCTCTGGCTTTGCCACTGTGAACAGCCCCATGGGGGGAAGCAGAACATTTATGAATGTATCATAATTATCTTTGCAGGAGGCAAACCCAGCCGCTGCTACCAGGCATGGATTGGCTCAAAGTCACTCCATTAAATCCCTGTACATGCACCCTATCTTTCTGCACAGGTTGTAGGTACAGTATATATCTTGCATGTTGTTAGAATTTTAATAAAAGTATTTACCCTTACAGCACTGTACATACAGCTGCACTTCCTAGAACATATGCAAAGGCCAGATCCTTGCTTTATAAAGCTCACAATTTTAAAAACAAACACAAAACCACAGCTAAAATGCAAGATGAAGGAGGCGTTCACCATGGTTAAACATGCATAGCCAGTATCGTCAGGGAGAGGGAGGCTCTTAGGCAACAGGAGACCTTTGGAGCAGAATCAAAGACAGAAAGCAGAGCCAGAGAGGGAGGAAAAAAGGGATCAGCAAAAGCTAAGCATGAGATAAGACATGAAGCAGTTAGTACCTGTTGACACTTCAGGATTACATTCTCATGTAACAGAGTGGGAAGCCTGATTGAGAACCGTTCACCTCTTAAACCATGTAGAAACAAGGGTTACTTACTGATCTGTGTTCCAGTAGCACCTCTTTGTGGCAGACACTTGAGAAAAATGTAAAGAAATCACAACCCCTTCCAACAATCCTATTTTCCCAAACAGGAATTGAAATGAACAAACAATAGCCATTGAACTTAAATAACTAAGAACTCACCTAGCATGGGGGACAACTCTTGCAAACAAAACCTATTTATGAAGAATGATCAAGGCTACTTTTGTGGTCTTCTTACCATACCTGAGGTGGAAAATGGAGTCTTAGAAGCTACTTCTGTTAAGCACTTTGGCATTTCAATGACAGCGGTGTATTGTTAGGATTTCACTGACAGCAGGAGGCAAGAATATTTATGCATATGGAAAAACAGTTTGTGATTATTTGACTCTCTTTATTTAAGGATGCATGATATAAAGTTTTAACAAGGTTAAACGTGTAACATACTGATTTCATACTATTCTTCTAAATTTTCTCATTCCGCGTGGGGACTGGATTCCAAGTCAACTGGAACTCTTTGCTGAGCATTGTTCAACCTTACAATGTGGTTGATGTAACATATCCAAGTCAGATTAAAAAAAAAAACAAACAAAAAGACCCCAACAAAACAACAACAAAATTCCCCCCCCCCCCAAAAAAAAAAAACCACAAAAAAAAAAAAAAAAAACNAAAAACCCACCAAAACAAAAACAATACCAGATCAAACTTTGTTAGACATTTGAAGATGCGGTCCTTTTGCACAAATCAGTCTGGTTTGCAAAAATCATGAGTATCACCAGATGTTCCATGCATCAAACTAAAACCACTTTTCAGGCTATCAATCTTCCAGACGGAAAGCCTTTTATGCCGTTCAAAACACGAATTTCAAGAACATTCACAAATGTTGGTAGTCATTTGTATGGTTTTTAAAAATGTATATTTTAAAGGAAAAATGACTGCTTAAAAAATAGTATATATTCTGGTGTAATGAAAGAACATTGACTGTAATGAAATTGACCAGACGTGCTGGATGTTAACAATACCTGCACAGGTAACTTTTTGCAGCATTATCCATTACATAAGTGGATTCTATTTTCAGTGCTAAATACTTTTTAAAATGTTCTCTTTCACTAACTTTAGAAAATCTTCACTTTTTCTTCTACATATACCAACTTCTACTAAAAAACAAAAGCATTTTAATTCTAACGACTAAATAATATCTCAGATTTCATTCTCTAAGAGTCTCCAGTTACTTTGTATTTCTAAATATAGCAGATAAGAGTACAGAGAAATATGCTGTATTGTAAGAGCTTTCATAAACAACAGTTTCTAATTTTAGACTACTCCATTCTGAATAAAGTCTAATTAAACCACATATATTCTCAAATACATTCCACAAAAAGGAGAACATTCACGTGTCCTCACTGCTATTTGATTCCATCTTACAGTGAACGACTTAATATCTACTTTTGAGTAAAAATGTTTTCCATGAAGTAGAACACTAAACCTTCATTTAAAAATAAATCAGTAACATATTACCTGAAATTATTTTCAGATATTAAAATCAAGTCATAGGTACTCTATACACACCAGGCTCAACAGCTGACCTATTTTTTTTTTTTTAACTACTTTGGGGATTGATTGTTCAAGAACTTGTAATTAAGCCCAGAACCAACATATTTTAACACTAAGGATAATTAATTACTAAAAAAGCTTAGAGAACAGAGATACATTTTCCATGGTCTTTAAATCAAGACTGATTTTTTTTTTCCCTCCCCCAAATTTGTATGTAGGAGAGTAAAGGCATCGCTGAGTCAAATACTATGGCCTCTGCTAGACGTGGCTAAAATGTTCATTAATCTCCCTTGTAGATTTAAACATTAATGAACCTAAGAGCTTTCATCTCTAACATACAACTTTCTATTTTGTTAGAAGTTAAAACTAATAAAAGTAATTTTCATCAGAAGTTTTATAGCCTTATATTTATTAGTCTAAAAACTCTGTAAATCAGTCACAACTTGTTTTGTTTTTGAGTATACATTTTGACTTGTACAAAGTTTAAGCAACCTAAGTAATCCCATTGATTGATATTATGTTGGTTGATTCAACTCATTAGGAGGTAAAACAAAACTATACCATTTTTCATGCCTAACGACTGTATGAAAATACCTCAACTGGACCAAAAAAAAAATTTTCACCACCACTTGTCTTATCATTACAGATCTCAGTTTTTAGATATTTTCATAAATGAGCTTTGAGAAAGTCTAAGTCAGTGAACAAGAAATAAGAAAATTTTTTATCTGATATTTAATAGTGCTGCATAAAAACAATGATGCTTCTCTGAAATCACCAATTATTTAAAATTAAATCTGCTTTCAGCCAAAAGTGATTAAAGATCATTTTAACCAAAAAGTTTAGTATCTCATATTTATATTAGTGTAAAAGCTGTAGGAATCCCCACTACATCTTTTTTTCCTGTACATCAATTCAGACTTTTTTAATACAGGTTGTGTAGATAATCCTCCTCAAATGGCTTTGTGATGATACAGTGATTTTGAAATTCTTTATTTTCCTATTAAGAAGTTATTTTATTATAATTGTCTTAAAAGACCCACTTGGTAATCTCATTATCACTTCTCATTACTTCAAAGCTTGTAGGTTGTTGACAAACTTGAGAATGTAGCAAACTTCTCATTTTTCAAAACAGTGAAACTGAGAAAGTTTTAATACATTCCACTAATATTTACAGTCTGGAAGTATATATATGACTTCATGGGGTTTATTTCAGAGAGAAAATCTTCACTATCTGTAATCTGTACTCCTTTGTCCTTGATATCATAATTTTAGAACACATCATGCTTAGTTCAAAAAAAGATGCAGTTGTCCTTTCACTCCCAAGGAGCACAATTTATTTCAATTAGCTGTGGTTTTACAAGTTATTTTACTGAACATATTCTGTTCCTTACTTTCCTCGGGGGAATAATCACAAAGAAAAACAGCTTGATATTTTTATAAACAAATCAGCGAATTTGACTATCAAGTGGCTTTTATCTTTTTCTCCTTCAACTGTCTCCTTGAAACTACTTACTTTTTTCAACTTTCATCTATGAGACCATCTCTAATAATCTGCCTTAATTTCCTACAAGTGTATTATTGTCTTTTCAGTCACTTTGACATCCAAATGTGGAAAAGCTCTTGAAAGCAGACACCCTGTGGATAACATCCACATAGTTAAAAAAAGAAAAAATACATATATATTCTTAGCACTTTATAACTTGAAAAGCAATAAAAATTTGTAGCACTACTCCGAGATTTTGTATTCCACGAACAAATAATATAATTTTTTATAATCTGTTTCATTTTCTTTGAAAAGGTCTATAGCTATTACTCTCAGATCAATAGTATAAAATTCAAAAGATAAGATTCTCTATCTACGAATGAAGACGAGTTGGAGCTGAGGTAAGAAAGTGCCGCCCTGTGATGGGATCCTTACATCTTCCAGCACAGCAAATGCTCACAGCCTTCCCTGTTGGTGCTGTATTCCTGTACCACACAGATCTTTCAGTGATGCCACGGAGAGAAGCTATGGGGTAAACCATGGTCTTTCCCAAGAAAGAAAGAAACAGCAAAGAAGATAATGGGTAAGGTGGAAAGCGATCCAAAGATGCAATGAACACACACAAAAAGAAGGAACAAAATTACACTGCGAAGGAAGAAAGAAAAAGCCCAAGGATGCAAAGAATGGCAAAAGGTGTGCAAATGCAGGTATTAGTGACCCAGAAGAAAACAGGGACAGACAAAATGGTCTAGGCTCATTAGAAATAATGCAGGAAGATCACACAGTGCTTTTCTCTGTTAATGTGAGACAAAATTAAAGAAAGCAAAGAATCCATGGGCAATCAAACCCACCTGGAAACAAGCTTCTTTACAGACCACTCAAATGACAAAGGGTATTTAGCAATGCACACTGCTAAGGCAATACCTATCAGAAACAAAAGGATGAAGACCAGTGCTGACAACATCACAGAAAAGGAGCCCAGCTGCTCAGGGTAAGTGCCGTGTGTTTCAATTCTTAGGACTTTAGAACCCAATCTGTCTACCATACGTTAAATTTTCTAACTCTAACTTCAATTAGTGTTCATTGCTGTTTGATTCACAATTGGAGGATGAGCCAGCATTTTTTGGCCAAGTGACATAAAATTCTGGAAATCTATGGGAATCCACGAAGGTTGTCAGAACCGAATACCTAAAATGGGAGCATGAGGCACAGACACAATACAGAAAAGCTTAGGAATCCATTGTGCAGATAGACATAACATTACAATTCCACAACTGAAAAACAGAACCAGGACAACAGCTTGAAATGTAAACAATTACGGAATCACCCACAACTAAGTTCACCACGTTCACGTGTTCGTTAAGGGAACCCGTACCCATTAGATTTAGATTCTTCCTGCAGCTATTCTGAGCGTATAGACAGAAAGAAAAGTCAAGAGGCCTCTAGCAGCACAATGGTGCTGCAGCTCTTGAGCAGGACCCTGCTGGAAGGCACGTCGGGATCCCCCCAGACCCCAGACGTGCTGCAGTCAGCAGGATGTCACACCACGGGACATGTGGCGCCTTTTCCAAACAGCACCAAAGCCAGCGGCATCACTGCTTCCATCCTGCACAGCCAGCCTGATTTCCTCTGCTCTGCCCTGCCCCATCACATTCCAGTTAGACCTGGCCTCATCATTCTGGCCAGAGCAGAGTTTCCCCTCTGGCTGGTGCTGTGGGGTGAATCAGGTGTGACTCTGCGGGTACAATCCAGCAGGGAAAGGCACACAGGGCCCCGCACAACGGGACCGACAGCGGCGGAGACATCTCTGGCATTTGCTCTCTGTTGTGAGTTACATAACGCTGTGATACTCCGGAGTGGATGCCGCTTGACGACACAACTGAGCTGCTGGCAATAGCTGGATGTTCCACAACAAGAGGCACGTAGAAAAATCAGCGGTGCGAAGGTGTACTTTTGTATCAGGCAAGAAGATAGGGCAACCTAGAAAACTGGTTAAATATTGCAGCCTTATGTGATAAAAGTTTGTGGATGAATAACAAAATTAAGGATGCAGTCCTTAATTAAAAGGCAGGGATAGCACATATCCAAGATGAAGAATGTTTCCTTACTTTTCCTTGACAGCAACATTAGCCCAGACTACTTCATGTTTTGTTTGAATGGAGAAAAACATAATTAAAGTTTTAATTACAATTGATCGCAGTCCACAAACGTGAAATGGATTGTGCTGTTTGAACACTGTACTGGAGGATCTTTCAAGCAAACTGATGTTCTTAAATGAACTGTGTTCTTTAAAAAGGAAAGGCATTCTGTCAGGTAATAGAATAGTAGTGAAAACTAATGACTCTGAAAATGTGTCACAGAAACAACTACTAGGAAGTACACATTCTGAAAGGGACAGTGATTATGTATTCTACAAAGACTGAGCTTCCACACACATTTATTTTTCTCTGTGATTAATCTGTTGCATATCATATTCTGGTTATAAAATATGTCCATCTTTTTATTCTTCATAAAGAGACGGTGATACCTCTGTGATCTGAACTTTCCAATATATAAAGTAAGAGAATGCCTATCCACAGGCTCACTAATAACAAAACATTGCTAAAAACATGTTGCCAGCAGAATTGTTGGGACAAGTACCTGTATCTCTGAAATCCATCTGTTACATTAACATCTTCTGTACAAGAACACGGAATTTATTCATATATTTGGCCTTTTGATAACTGGCTATGGCTTTAATGCCCAAGTAATCACCCTTCAATTTCAATGAAAAGGGCAGGTGTTTTCATCACCCAAAGGTGTTATCTGCACGTTTGCTTGTCAGCTGAAAATCCTGGCGGTGCAGGTGAATCCCCTCCCGCCCGGCTGCACCGCTCCGGGCCGGGCGGGATCCGGGAGCGCGGTACCTGCGCGGCCGCGGGAGCTCCGCCCGAGGAAGGCGGGGAGCCCCGTCCCAGCTCCGAAAAGCCCGTGAACAGGCTCCTCCAGGGCCGGGGAAGCGGAGGGTCTGCATTTTCCCAAGATCTACCCCCCCTTTCCCTCCCAATCCCCGACGGTTCCTCCGCACGCCGGGGCTGGGGCAAGCCAGGGAGAGAAGCCCCGGCAGAGGCAAGGCTGGTGGGATCGGGGACGGGACGCGAAGCTGGGGCGGGGGGAACCCCGCAAGCGGCCTCATGCAGGAAGGCTGCGGAGGGAGGAGGGAGGCGTTCCCCTGCGCGGGCAGTGGGGACAGCGGGGGACTCCGGGAGAGGTGGGGACACCCCCGGGCTGGCGGGAAAAGCCTGGCACCGGGGGAGCCGGCGGCGCGGGCAGCCCGCGGAGGGCAGCGAGCGGCGGGCACCGAGAGGCTCGCGGTGCCCGAGCTGTGAGGGAGGGCGACGGCGCTGGGGTCCCTTCTGGCAGCCGCCGCAAGGCGCTGATCCCCCCTGTCCCGGCGCCGGGGAAGCGGCCCCGCCGCAGCGCTGAGCACCGCGCTCCCCCGCAGCCCGCGGCCAGCACCCGGTCCTTCCCGGCGGCGGATGGGAGAGCAGAGCGAAGAAGCCCTCGGGGTACCGAGGTTCCTCCCCTAGCCCCACACAAGCAGCACGCCTCCGCGGGTGCGAGCGGCTTATCTCCAAGCGGTGCTGGCGCGCAAAGTTGCGCCGGTGGGGCAGGCGCCACCCGCGCTCCCTCCCCTCCTCCGCAGCCGCGCACATCGCGGAGCCCCCGCGCTCCGCTCCGCTCGGGTCAGCGCGGAAATCGCCTCCCTCGCGTTCCGCCCCGGCTTCTCACGATCTGCCTCAACCTGCTCCACCTTTTGTTTTGATCTTTGGAAACGAAATCCTCTCTCCTGCCGTCTCCTTTCCCTCCTCCTTCTCACGCCTTCGTGTGGGAGATGCCCAGGATCGCACACCAGCTTTTGTTATCTCCTCCCACCTCCATCTTCACTCCGATTTATGCCCTAGTAAATAGCAGGAGCGCAGCACCTCCGCCCCGCACCTACCCCGCCACCACCTGCACACACCTCTCCTGTTAAATAAATTAAATGATAAAATAAAAGCATCCCTAACTAAGGGCAGTATGAAAAGCGATAGAGCGATCGCATGGATCGGGAGCACTTTTGCCTCCGCCGTGGTGTGATGACCTTGCGAGGGCTGCTCTGGGGTTTGGCTTCGCACGGTCTTTTTTCCCTTTTTTTTTTTTTTTTCCTTTCCCTACAGGAAAAAAAAAATCACGCCCTTTTCGCTATCCCTTTTCCAACAAACACGAACGCCAGAGACTCCCTCTTCCACCAAAGCGTTTCCAAGCGCAAATTGTTACGCGACAGCTCAGCTGTTCCTTTGGATGCTGTCGGCGCTCACATCCGGATCGGCGGGGATTCGTTAACTCGGGAGTTAACGGCGAATCGCCGCGGGTGCGATCTCCCTCCATCGCCGGCGGAACAACTCCCGCACACCGACCGCGCACACACCAACTTTCCGGGCGAGGACGATCCCCGACCGCGCAACCCCCGCGCCTCCATCCCGGGGGGAACAGCCCCGCGCGGGGCACCCGGTTCTCTCCCGCACCTCGCGGGCGCGCAGCCCGGATCCCCCCCCCGACCTCGCCTTTCCCCCCGCGGTGCCTCCCCGCACTTACTGCGGGCGCGGGGTCTGTCCGCGGTGCGGAGGAGGGCGCAGGGCCCGGGGTCCCGCGCGGTGCTGGGGCCGGAGGGACACGCGGCGCCGCCTCGGTGCGCGCCCG
>VYZR01101743.1:39240-50723 GCA_013400675.1 Oxylabes madagascariensis | reverse complement strand
TTTCGCTTTAAAACATTGCTCGACCTCTGCACTACGAAATTCACCTGGTCTTGCCCTTCAATATAACCCAAATATATAACCCAAAATGATGCTGCCCTGCCCTCGCTTTTGTCACTGTCTCTGCAGTAGTTGCTGTTGTGGTAGGAGTAAAGGATCAGAGCTCCTTCACAAGACGCTGCACAGCGTGTAACAAACTGTAGGCCCTTTTTAAGGCAGAGACATACACGAGTGTTTACTTTCATGCATGGCAAGTTCTGTCACTGACTGTTTACATAAATTAAGCATATTTAGCATGTCCTAAGCACAACACTGCAGAAGGCAGATGGATACAGCAAGGAGGTGAAAGGGAGGCGAAATAATGACATATATAAAAAAGAGTGAATTGCGCCATGCCGGTTTTTAACTAGCTGCTCATTATTTCAGAGAGGCAAAAGCATGAAGATTGTGTAATAAATGATAGGTGGAAATAATTCTTCATTTACTGTTGAAATGCCCAAAGAATTAAATATAACACAAGCTGATGTGTACAAATGTACAGGAAGCAACAGTATTTTCGGTTTGCTAATGTAGACAATTGAATTGATAACTTATCTTTTTGTGATTGGCAAAAGTCACCAGTTTTGCTCCCAGAATTACTTTTTTTTGGTGTAAGACACCAATTTTATGATTTTATGCCTTTTTTTTTTTTTTTAAATTTTCCAGTGGACCCTTCAGTTCATGTTTTGATTTTCTAGATGTGTAAAAATACCGCCTGAAAATGCTAAAAATTTAGTTCCATTCCAGGCTTAGCAGAAAGAAACAGGATTTGATACACTTCACTGGGTGTCTCTGAAATTCATGTTTTATTTGGTCTGATTAATTTAAATTATTTTCTGCCATCTTCATATTTTGCTACCTCATTGCTTTCTTGGCCTGGCAGATCATTAATAATCATCTCTAGCATAATGAAAGTTTGAGGGCTGTAACATCTGCTTCTAAGTTTTAACCACATTGTTCCCTCATATTTCCTGTCTCTTCCTCACTTCTTTATAAGTTTGTCTTCTACAAGCACAGTGCAACATTAATTCTGTGTGACCTATTTTGATTTTGTCCATATTGCAGTTACTGCATGACTTCATCTCATCTTTGTAACTCTTCTAGTGGCAGCAGTGTAGCTGTGCAAGTGCAGAGCTCTGGGGTGACTCTAAACTCAGGTATTTACTTGGAGTCTTAGCTGGGTTTTGCTGTGTTCTACAACTGCCAAGGTATTTCAGCAGCTGGTAGAAGGCTACCTTAGGCTTGATTGTCTGCTGTGTGACTGGGTCTTAGAGATGATGCCCCTTTCCTCATCATCCGGGGTCCTCTTGCAAAAACCTGAACATTTGCTTACCCTCAAAAAGCAGAAATAATAGGTTGAATTAAAAAAAAGAAAAAAAAAAGAAAAAAAAAAAGGGGGCTAAAATGCATTAAAATAGGACTTTTTCTATGTCATAGTATTTTTTTTATCTAATTCAATGGCAGAATTCCTGTCAGCTACAAAAAAGATGCAGATTCATCAAAGATACTGTGTAGTGTGTTTTCATGTAAAACTTTTCCTGTTTACATTTAGGTAATTCCAATATAAAATCAGGTTACTTAGACTGCATTTTTAAATGCATTTGAAAATAAGATGCTCATGCAAAAAAAGAGGTATTCTACAGTATTATTCTAGAAAACTGGCTCATTTTTACATGTACTACATACTACATCACAGAAACAATGCAATACAAAATCCCATTTGAAAAGTGTATATATGTATACAACCTCTCCATTTGAATTATTAGTGCTTAGTCAAAAATGCCCATGAAAAAGCTTCATTTTGGTGTAGATCAACAATTTAATAAGAGTTACCTCTTATTCTATTTGTGGAATTAGCACTAGAAAGGTAATAATGACATTACCAGTGTCTGCTATTATGGCACGTCTTACATGATGCTGTCCTACGCTGCATGCAATTCCCAAAGGCTCTAGTAAGTCAGCTGTAAAAGTTTACCAGTTCAGATCGTTGGCATTTTCAGCCACTTAGCATTCATTTTTTTATCTATGCAAATAATATTGTATTTTAGACTGTGGAGAATTACATTCACTACACTTGCTTCTCAAGATAGATAATGGTAGAATTTTCCATTTTCTTGCTATACAGTTCTTTGGATTTCGCAAATGAAACTTATTTGTTGCCAAGTAATTGTTGCAACTTCAGATGATTTTTTAACCTAAATAACATGATGCTCATAATGAAGCTACAGCAGTTTAAAAGTCAGGGTCTGACCCAAAGTTTCCTATTGAAAGTGTATTTTTTTTTTATTTTACCCTCAGTATGAACAGTGTGAATATAAGAATTCTTAGCCTTTGAATGAATAGCATAACAACATGAGTACCTGCTCTTTTACAGTCTTCCATGGCTTGCATGGATCTTCTTTAGGCTTTCAATCTCCTGAACGTTCCGCTTATACCTTTGAAAGAAGCCAAGTGAGGCCCTAAGACTCTGATCCTGTCAAGGGAGATAGATAGGCATCTTCAGAGGGAAATTCAAAATCTAATGAAATTGAGGATCCTCCTCTCCTTTTTTCTCTCTCTCCTTTGCGCTCCAGAGTAGACAATTCAATATTAAAAAACACAGTAGTCTCTGAAAGGACTCACTGTCTCAGCAGGTGGCTTTTACTGGTAATGAGATTATTTTTTTTTTAAATTTAGCATGATCTCCTATTTTGCAGACATCAGTTTAAATGCAGAATACTATTTTGGGGTTTGCATTTTTCCCTCTGTCTTTTATGCTCAATACTTGCTAAGAATATATTTGTGTATATATTTTACAAGAATCAACAGCAGAAAAAATATAATTAGAAGGAACTGAGTCTGCATCTACATCTCTAGCTGTATGCTTTATGTTCTGCCAGGCCTTTTGAAGGAATGATTGTCTTTCTTCCTTCTGTGTTCCCTTGGTGCAGTTTTTGCACGCTGAGATGTACTTGTCTGTTAGATGGGGAGCTGAAAGCAGCAATGCGGCTGCAAGGATTGGCAGAAGGGAGCTGCTTCAAGGCTCTGTGATTAAATGAAGCTGCTGCAACACACTGCAGTTGGAAAAGGGTGAGATTCTTGATGCTCAACAGCAAACCATGAGCATGGCTGATTTTATCACTTTCAAAATGACTACAGATTGGCTTGCTTCTTTAATGTGCTATATATAGTTACATGCAAATGACATTTTTATATATGTATTATCTTTCATTTTCATCTCTCATTCATTTTTAAAATAATGCCCCTAAGAATATAGATAAAACAAAATGTACTTACTTTACTAATAAATGCTAATTTTCTTCTTTGTGAAATGTAGTGATTTCTTGTGCTCAGATCACCTTTGTTTGTGTCAAACCAAATGAATTATAATTCAGTCTTTTCATTAATGAGACAACTTACTAGTCTTGAATTTCTTAGGCTCGTGGAATGAAATGCAAAGAAAATACCATTTATGTAACAGCATCTCTGATGTTGTATAATACAGCCACAACTGGGGACTGTGTGCAGTGCCTAACTTTGTATCCTACATTTGATAGCTGAATACTTGTCTATTTGCTTCCATTTCCTTTCATGTCAATGAAAATACAAAGAAACTGTAAAAGGGTGATTCAGGCTAGCAAGAGTCAAGAAAAAGAAATATTTAAGTTCAGGCACCTAAATGAAATGTCCAAAGCTAAATGGCATGAGCTCGGGTTTCACTCCAAAAGGCTGCTTCCCACAGAAGCTGTTCCAGTTGCTCTTCTTAAGTAAGGCATTTGCTCAAGCAGAAATAAAAGGTTGACATTCTGGACCTGAGAAATATAAGCTTCAAGTAAATAATGGGTGTTTAGAAGGATAGGAATGACAAAACTTAGAAGCATTTCATTTTCTACAAATGTCCTAAACATAGCTTTCCTCTGCCATTTAGCTCAAGGCAGAACTTTTACATACACAGAATAATTCCTGTGAAGTCACACTGGTCATGTGCTCCTGAGATGTTCCAACAGGACTTTGTTTGCTTATTTGATCTGTGAGTGATTGTTCTTAGCTAAAATATTATAATGGTGACATGGAAAATTTGAAATGCAACTGTAGAAGTAATAGCAAATCACGAAATTAAAAATAGAGGAAAAAGCAACAAACTGCAGCTAGGTTAGCAGATTTATTACTAATGGAATTCTTACTTTAATCAGCACACATCAAAGCAAACAAGATGCTACCTTAACCTTCTTTTTTGACGCCAGATTATCTTACTCAGCTTTTAATTTATGTCATTATTTTTATAATTAATGTTTTTCATACAGATCTGTATGATTAATAGCACACTTCAATGCTGTGATATGAGTGTGTTTTCTACTAAAAAATGGTGGGAAGCATAGATGGAGAATAAGCAGACTGTTTACTTTCTTATGGACAAAATGTACTCACAACTTGGTGGATGCATAGGTAGTTATCTTTGTGTAATTAAACTGCACTGTGAGACATGATGACTTCGTATAATAGTCTTTATTTCAGAGGTAATACTTTTTAATATGATTTGGTTTGAGAAAACAGCAGTGAATCAGCACTCTTGGACCGTAATCACAAGAGCAGGATGTACTGCTAAGAGCAGAGATGCATCTCAGAAAGTGGGCTACTGGACATAAAATCAGAACCAACAGACAGAAACGATCCATCAGAGAAAAGAGATGTTAAAGAAAACGTTGAAAACTTATTTCATAATTCCATTTGCAATGAAATCTCTCCATTTCTAATGCTAGGTCATCTTTTCCTGCATCTGTAAACCCCTAACGTAAGTGCAGTCCTCTGCCCACATCTTTCTAATTGCCAACATCTCTATGTGTCAAAATCCTGCTACTGCTTGTCTCCCCAAAATACGTCACACAGCATCTGGTCTTGTACCTGGTATCAGAGAGATAGCTTAAGAAAATCTTGTCAAAAGCAAAGCAGTTACACAATGTTTCTTTTAGAAGAGCCCCTCTCTTTGTAGTAGTTTCAAGTTTAGCAACATGCAGAGCTGGAGTACACTTTTGGATCAGGAAGCTTAACAGGTAGCTATGAACTACTTAGTAATGAGTTTGTCATTATTAAGGAATTTATGTCTGTGATTTCTGTAACTTCCTGTTGCAGTGAGTTCCACATTTAACTAAGTTTTAGGTAAGTGAAAAAGATATTTACCCACAGCATTAATCTAGAATGCATTTTTCACATTCGGTGGTGAAAAGTGTACTACCACACTGAAAAACAGCTGTGCAATATCAGCATTTTAATTTGAAGTAACATTGAAAATGCTAATTTATAAATATTTATTAAAATAAATAATATAAAATATAATCTATTAATACTGAACTAACTGTACTGATTCTTTTCTATCTGATTAAGAAAAAAAAATTAAGTTTCAAAACAAATGTTCTGTAGCATATCCTGTCAGCATGTATACTTGCTACAGAAGTCACGGGTCTTTCCCCAGTCAGATCTCAAGGAGCTCCTGGGGATTGATTGATTTGTTTGATGTGGGAGGATGAAGAGAGGAAGATGAGGAGGGTCGGTGTTCTCAGAACCAACCTCCTAAAACTCTATGCACTTGAAAATCATTTATCTATGAGAACCATCCTAGGTGGTTTAGCCAAGCATTAGACTCTATTTTGAAGTGTTTCTTCTTCCCTGGGCCTCCCTGAATAACTTCCACTCCCTTTTGAAGCCCTGTAGTAGCCCTGATTGTTAAATTCCCATCCATTCTGACTTTTGCCTCAAGTCCCTGTCTGACCATCCTGCATCACTGTTTCCTCCTTCATCCCTGGAAGGTCCTGTGCTCTCTGCTGCACTGAGCAGCCCCTTTCCACGGGCACAGGCCCTCTTCCAGAACAGCTGCTTCCTTCCAGAGGAGAGTCCTACCAAAAAGTGAGAAAGGGTGACTGTGTACATGTTATATTTTAAAGCTGAGATATCGCTTATTATCTTATGTATATATCTTGTTATGCAAAAGAAGGAGAATTTTAATATTTTTACTTGCTCTATGTGACTTTTTCAACATCGATGGAAAAGTAAACAAAGCTAAAGGGAGAACAGTCAGGTGTGACTGTCATAAACAAATAAATATGTAGCAAGCCAGAACACTTGAAAGAAATGCAGCAGATACTGTGCTAAACTGTTGTCTCAAATAAGCATTCTAAACATCTCTAGTTTTATTTATTTTTCTGTGGCTGCCTGAGATATTTATGTCTCTGGAGATTACTGAAAAATATTCACATACTTGCTAGCTTACCCAAATTAGGAATAATATAGCAATAATAAATGTTTGCTGTATGCTTTTATTATTATTATTTTTAACCTATATTTTTACTTATATTTTAAAATTTGATAGTTTATTTCACATTTTACTGCACTGTACACTGTATGAGTAACTTTCTTCCAATTTTCAGACTCTTTATAATCACGATTTTTGTCCCCATAATTATTTTCGATGTGACGTCTAACGTTCTGGTCTGCATATTTCAAGTCATTCTCAGATGCTGTTTAGTTCAATTATGAAGCCATCAGTGTCTGTAATTTGGAAGGTGAACCAAAAATCATGGAGTTAGTTGCATTAGTTTAAAATCAACTCACTGTGAAAATAAGATTGCCCCTAGTTCTTTAGTACATGACTGCAGGCTGCTGCTGACTGGGCAGTACATCGTAACACAACACTGTATCACAGCAGGAACGGCAAAGAATTGAAAGAAATATAGAGTTTTATGAATTATGAATTTTATAGAGTTTTATGAATTTTAATTTTAATCTAGAGCTCATTTACTTATTAGCAGAATGATTCCTTTCAGAGGCAATGTTATAAGAAAGCAGTGGTTAGGTTTTGATATCATATGGGGTTCTAGATTATTTGTTTTTGCAAAACAGATGCATTCATGATCCTTAACTTTGATGCCATTTCAAACTACTGAAAGTCCTAGTAAGTGTTTTGTCCCATTTAATTTAATATGAGCAGTAGTGTAACTGAGATTCTGTTGCTTCTCTTGAGAAATTTATCTCATGGTCTACACGAGTTCAGAGAATCGCAGAATCACAAAATATGGTAGGCTGTTAAAATGTAGGTTAGTGTGTATATATAACTTGTGTGTGCATATGCAAGTATATGTGTGTATATGTATTAGTACACACACACACACATACTGTTAAAGCTGTATTATTTACTGCCAAATTTCATGTGTTAAATGATTTATTGTCTTCTTTACAAAATTTATTTAGAAGTTTTTAATTGACTACTTACCTGCCTCTTAGTTGTTCTTTAGGCAGCTGAGTAATTTGGAATAGGCCTTCCTATAGCAATATTCTTTCCTATGGATTGGTCTCTTTTACCAATTTGTTGATGTTTAACAAAATATCTGAGCTATTTAATAGATGTTTTACAGGACATCTGAGTATGGGGATTGAAATAGAGAGCATAACAGAACTGATAAAGCAGCCTGGTATCTTAGGCCTGATCAAGCAGAAACCATGGAAGAGACAGACACAGATAAAGGCTGCCTGGGGTACAAGTGACCAAGAAACTTTGTAATGATTACCAAGTAACTGATGTCATAAAGAATGTATAACCAATGAGAATTGTTACCAAAAATAGAACCCTATATAAGTGCCATGCAAGAAAAACCCTATACAAACTCCTTGTATGCTCAATAAATTTGGCTTCTGCTCAGAACTTGGAATGTCCCCGTCTCTCAATCGCTGATATCTGAGCTGTTTCATAGATATTTAATCATCTTTCTTTCCTCATGTTCAGTCTATTAATTTCTATTCACAGTTGAAATGGGGGTTGAATGTAGGAGTTTTGTAAAGACTTACTGAAGTGTCATTTTTAATGTATGCCTGTGTTTACACATAAGAATGCCTCATATAAAATTGTATGAACGTACATAACTGTGATATACAAAAATATCTATGATAATTTCATACTGATATAAAGCCAATATATATATAATTAGTCAAGCTTTTATGTGCGACCAATAATGATCATTTTCCAAGATACTTTAGAATAAATGTCTGCAGACTTTCTCATGTTGGTAGTTGTCCATGTTTAAGATTGAGCCAAGCAGGAGCCAGAAGCTATCTCAGTTTGCAGTTGTTCGGCATGAAACCAAAGAAAAAGTTCCATGTTCTTAAGGAATTTTACCCCCTAAGGCTTTAATTCAATACAAACTTCTGATTCATATTCTTGAAAAAAGAACATTACATTCTTCCTTTATTTCCTCCACCCATATTTTTTTTTTTTCTTAAGACCTAAATGTGAAAAACATTTAAAAGGGAGATTCTGTTTTAAATAATTAACTGTTCCCTATTCATACCATGAGCATTAATGAAATTCTCTGTCTCTTTCAAACTAGCAGCACCTGAATAGATTAAAATAGATTAGCAAGAGTAATTGCTGAATTTAAAAGTGAACTGCTTATTAAATCAAAGTAGTCTACGAGTTGTTTTAGCAGGCAGTCAGTGTGGAAACCATTTATCGGTTGCTAGGATGTCTCATTTCTAGTGTCGACCTTCAGCTCTATCAAATCACTGTGAAAGAGTGGAGAGGAGCAGCCTGCCTACCTGTGCGCTCTGCCTGACTCCTGGGGCTTGCTGAAGGCAGGCACAATGCTCTGGCAGTTTCCAGCACTGCCAGGAATGCCTGGGATCACGGGAAAATATACTCCCATTGCAAACCGTGGTCCCGTCCAGCCCACTCCACAGATGAGCAGAACCGAGTGGTGATGAGTGGACATTTTACCTCTGCGTTTGCCTACTTCAGCAACTTTTCCTGTCTCCCAGTGTTTTTCCGTGTCTGTGGAGAAGATTTTTGTAAATAAATAGATGTGTGTAAATTAACACTGTAGCTACACTGTGATTTCATGGGATATCTCAGAAAGCATCTTCGACATGAAAACACATGAAAAAAAGGGCTGCTATTTTTTCAAGATAATGAGACAAAGGCAGTGTTTTGTTTTTTTTTTTTAATATAATAACCTATTGTCTGGCTGTTGAAAAGATTGCTTTAAAGAAATTAAATCACAGAATGATGGATTTTTTTTTAAATGTTGTATTACCAGTATTTTACACTGTTCACTTCCTAAAAATGAATATAGACTTTATTTCTTTTTATTTCTTTTATGTTTGGTTTTAATGGGTGAAGGACTGCTCATATGGATGGACACATAGCAATTTTTATCATCATTCCCATTCCTTAATGTATCATGTTATTAATTTTTCTTAGACTTTTCAGTCTTGCACACTAACAAATTAAAGTATGCATTTTGATCTAAAGTGTTTTATCTGTGTTATAATAATTAGACTATCTTATTCATATCAAGATAACTTTAAAAGATGTTAAGAGACATCCACTCTTTTAAAATTGTTCTGGATAAAGCATTTTAAACTCATTTGCTTTCACCTTACTAATACTGTACGAGAGGTCAAAGTCTTATTATTGACAGATTATTTTGAATTGTGCTTTCACAGGGAAAAATATTTGGATTTTAATTATAAGCCATTTAGAGAATTTCATCCTCATAACCTACAATTTCCTCAAATACTATCAACAGTGTTCCTGCTTAAGGAAGTTAAGGGAGTTTTACCTTTGCCAATCTCTTTTGCATCCTTCATCTTTTAGTCATAATTTTAAATATAGAAGATATACTCGCAGTAAGCCACAATATCCTGCAATATTAAATTAATGTAAAAATGTACTTTACTGAATGTGTTTTATGCTCACATTTTATGCCCACAAATAATACTCTGTATTAGATCAGGATGATGAGGGACAATAAAAAAGAAAAATAAGGCATCTATCAGTTAAAATGTGCCTGTTCCCTTACAGTGTAAGCACTGAATTAGGGAATTCAGAAAATATTTATCATTGATAATCTATAGGAACTGAGGAACATGCATCTGGAAGAGAGCTTTAGCCATGAATTACACATGTGAATAATTGGGAGCAGAGATTTTTAATCCCATTACCGGAAACAGTTTCTGAAGTCCAAATAAGAGATTTTAATTTTGAAGAATTTACGGGATGTTAATATGTAATGAAAGCTCCCTCTGAAACATTTGCCATGGAGTAGCGTGCTCTTCAAATTCCAGTCAATTGTTCTCAAAGTCAAAACTGTCTATCATGAGAACAAAATGTACCATTATGCTGTTCTGTCTGCTGAAAGATCAACATAGCTTATTTTTGTCACTAAGGAGATAACGTTTTTGAGGAAATTTCAAAGAGGAATGATCAAAAAAGCAAGGAAGAACTCATTCAAAAATATTTGACTGATTTAAAAAGGGAGGGATATTCAACCTGTATAATGGACATTGAATTTTTAAGGCTAGTGATTTATTATTTCATAAATATTTAGGCTTGATTACCTTTCCTTAGTAGCACATTTCATCATACAGTATCTTCTGAAAATGTAAAAAGCACAGCACATTTTTGAAACATAAATAGCAATCTGAAATATGTATCTAATTTTAAAGAAAAAGTAAAAATGGCCATACTGGATCAATTGTTTGTTTTTGCCCTGGGTACAGATGGCACAGCATGTTGTCTCCAACACTGACCAGTACCTGATATTTAGAGGAACTGTAAAAGAAATGATCCAAATATAAAGTAATCCTTTACTTAGTGCCTTGTAACTTCTGATGATCAACATTTTGCATTTTTTTAATCTCAGTTTGCAGTCTAGTCATTGTGCTTTATATACTATGGAGGTCTCTTTCCTGAATTTATTTTTATTGTTTTTTAAACCTTTCATATCTTTGATCCTCATAAATTCATGCTGCCATGAGTTCCACAATTTAATAATATATGAAAAGTATTGTATTTTGTTTGTACTAAGCTTCTGGAACAGTAATTTTTGTGATATCTCTCAGTTCTTGTCCTGCAAGGAATGCCTTATTTGATTCATCCAGAAATGATCTGGAAAGGGGAATGCATAGAAAGGTGATCAAGTTTGCTGATGATATTGACCAATTTAGAGTAGTAAAAAAAGAGAACCGCAAGTGAAGAACTGAAGAAAAACCTTGTGATGTGGGGCAATAAACTGGCAGTTGAAATTTTGTTTAAGTAATGTAAAATGCAGCAGAGAGGAAAAAATAGTCCTGGCTTCACATTTGAAATGATGTGCTCTGAAATGACCCTTACTGCAGAGGAGCCAGCTCTTTGAGTTATGAGGGATGGTTCAGCTAAAATGCCAGTGATCATCAGCACTCAAGAAGTCAAGCTAAAAGTTAAAAATTATTGGGAAAAGAATAAACCTCAAAATGAAAAAACATTAATATGCAGATGCTTAAATATGTGAAGCATCTGAAATTTTACCATTATATATACTTCTGATCCCTCGTCTTACAGACAATATGGTAGAATTTAAAAAGGCTCAGAGAAGGGCACCAAGGATTACCAAAAGTGTGGAATTTCTTTTATAGTCAGATCAACCAAATAAGGCTCTACTTCA
>VYZR01101743.1:23044-35143 GCA_013400675.1 Oxylabes madagascariensis | reverse complement strand
TCTTTCCAACCAGCTATATCTTTGAGTACCTCCAATACCTGTGATCTTTCTTACATAGTAAGTAATTTATGAGTATGTCAAACAGCATAGTTCTCAGCATAGGTTTTTAAGAAATAAAAAGAGAACAAATAAAGGCTTTGTCAAGCTCATCAGTTTGTTCTCATATGAAGTTTGATGCTCAAAGGTAAACTAAATACACACTCCTAAAAAGTGCACTTCAGTTTTTTATATTCTCCTTCAAAAGGCACTTTCATCTTGCACACTTAATTTTCATCTGTTCTTGCCGACAAAGCAGGTATTATAATCTGGATAATTTTAAGAAGCTAGATGGGAAGTGGCAAAACAAGACTTCAGAATTCCCCTGATAAGAGAACTAGAAGAGTTTATTATTNTTGAGCAGCTAAGCCTTGCAACTCCTACAATATTCCTGGCTAGTAATGGCAGAAGTGGCATGGTGTTTGTTTTTAACCAGGCTTTTTTCCCAGGGGGATAAAGAACTACTGATAAGCAGATATTGCTAATACTAAGCTTTACTATTTGATTCTGAAATATAACTTCTTAGCTGTAAAGAGTATTCAAGAGAAAAACAAGAAGTTCAGATATTTTACACCTTCATGATGTTTTTAAAGAAAAAGACTTGCTTTTTAAAGGTAGTCTGTTATTCTTAAAAAGCTTTTGCTCAGGAATATGTTATTCTATGAGACTGAGTGAAGAGCTATGTGTGTTACTCATGTGTTACATGTGGTTTATTTAATCCATATGTGATCAGCATAGAGTAAAGAAGAGAGTAACAGTAAAAAAGGGAAGATGGATTACTTAAAATTTAGCACTATAACCAGCTTTTAGTAACAAGCGCTCATAGAGGTATTGGGGAATCCCTAACCCTAGAGATATTCAGATCTTGACTAGAAAAGCCCTGAGCAGCCTGATGAAGGAATGAAGTTATATACAACGTGAAAGCTGGCTATGCTCTGAACAGAGTGGTCCAGATCTCCTGAGCTCCCTTCCAAACAAAATTTTCTGTGGCTCTATGAACAAGCCTGTACGTTCTATGCAGTACCTAGAGCAAAAGTAAAATAGGATTAGGGATCATATGGACTGAGTTAATTGTCCTGCTAGCATGAAAGAAAGAACACTGCATCCTCAGTGCCTCTAGATGTGTGTGACCTGAATTCAGCAGCACTGCAGACTTTCAACAAAGAGGTTTTGAACTGTCTGGCAGGCAGAACTATTTTCACTGCCCTTTATGAAGAAGATGGATAGCAACAGATAAAATTTGATGCAGAACATTTGTATCTCTGTGTTTAGTGCTGTGTATACAAATGGCCTTTTTTTGCTACTTGTTTTGAAATTAAACTACAAACAAGGTATTTCAGCTGGAAAATGAAAACATCTTTGAGATGTACAGGGACTCAATATAACAGAGAATGATATGGTGACAGCAATGGAGCAGTATGATCAAGCAGTGTATCAGGTGAAAGATAATGTGTCCAAAATATCAAGTCCAATAAACAGCAGTGTTTATTCAACTTGACAGCTGTCAAATAAGTAGGACGAGGCAGTCAAGCAGTGGCTTCATTGCAGTGGACAAAATAAAGGGGTCATGGAGGGGTATGATTCACCCTTCAGTTGAATAGAACAGGCTTAAGTTCCTAAACACCTTTTAAGTGTTTTCATTTCATATCCCTGAAGATGTAGAAGAAGTCCCTTTGAAAGCAATGCAAGAGCCTATTTCCACTGGAAATCAGAGCTGGTCATTGTGGTAGTCAGGCAACAGCGGAGATCAGTGCAGGGAGAAGATGGTGTGGGCCCCTTTCCCAAAAGTTAGAGAGGGTTTTGTCTTGTACTGAAGCCTTTTACTCTCGGCTGTAGGCACAGTGCCTTCTGAATCTCTTCAAACCCTTTGTTCCATATTCCAATTATACAGAAAAAATACTGTACTTTGGTTGTGTCAAGCTTCTGGAACATTACTTTTACTTCTATGTCCCAGTTCTAGTCCAGAAAGGAATTCAACATATCCACAAATTATTTGGAAAGGGGAATGCATAGCAAGGTAACAAAGTTTGCTGAAGATATGGACTTAGATGAGTAGAAATGAGAACTACATGTGAAGAATTGTAGAAAGACCTTGTGAGATGGGGCAATAAACTAGGAGTTGAAAATCAATTGGAATAATGTAAAATGCTGCATAGGGGAAAATTTAGTCCTATCTTCGACTTTAAACTCATATTTTGCATAATTTTAAAACCCCTGTGCTTGACAGCAGTATTTTTCTTTCCATTTAGCTTTGTATAGAGCTAAAAGAAAAAAAATATTTATTGAACAGCTTCCTTCTTTTATGAAAGCTACTTTTGTGTTGGTCATAAAAGGGTTTATAAAGGCTGAAACAAAAATGAAAATGGGAGGAAATATTAAAATAATAGCATCTCAAGAAATGTTACTGAGCTGTTAGTAAACTTCTACTACATAATTTCTCAGAGAGTCTGTGGTTTTCAGGGCAGTTTTATTCCAGGCCTATCTTGGAAGGACTAACATATCACTGAATCACTCCAGGACTGTTTCTTGCATACACATGGAAGCTGATCATAACACCAAGTATCTTCTACAAGATGTCTTTTCTTTCTTAATCAATATGGATACTCCGTTGGGAATATGGAATTAACACCTGCAATACACACAGAAAAAAACATTAGCTTCCTTATGATTTAAAGTACATTGGGTAAAGATGAGGTTCTATCTTTATAATACCAAATAAAAAGTTTATTATCAATAAACAAGTGTATCAGTAGTAGTTATTGGGGACAATATGGAATACTCTGGAACAAAAAGAAGGACTAAAGTTTTTAGATAAGCTATTTCAAAATTACATGGATATGTAGAAAGCATATGCATTAAGGCTGCAGATAGAGCAGTTGTGATAGAAAAGATTGAAAGTAATTTCACACCCCAAATTTTTTATGAATATTTTTAATAATTACTTAATAATAGTGGTGGTTGTGTAAAGTGTCAGTAAGATGACCAAAAAGATAATTTATAAAATGCAATTTCATATGATTGGTGACCAACATCCTGTTCATAAGACTAGTATCAAATTGAATCTTTTCCTAGTCAAACAGTAAATTCCTTTTGGAATATTAATTACAACCTTTGATGAATCAGTGTTACAAGGTGAACTACTTTCAGGGTGGAAATATTAGCATTACAGTGCATGATACAAACATGATGGATTACAACAGACCTTCAAGCCTTGAAATTTCAGGTTCTGGAAAGGCAGTTTACTCACAATGAATTTTAAGCACAAGGCTGCAGTCATTAAGCCAGCACAGCTAAATTGAGACAAAGGATGAGCCAATTTGTACTGTTTCACTTGACAAATCAAAATTGTCAGAATTTAGTGTCTTACAGATCACATTGAAGAGCATAATTGGTTTTGGTGCTGTCTTTGTGGGTACTTAACTTAAAAATTTTTTCCTGACCTTTCTTTTGAATATTTTGCAACATTTTTCTTTTCTAGTTTTCAGTAAAAAGAAAAAAATTAAAAAGAGAATGAGAGCTGCAAAACCTTTTGTAAGAGTTTTAAATAATGGTTTGAAGGGAAGGAATTGTCTGCTGCTTCAGTACCCAAATTTTCTTTGATGACTTTGTCAAGAGACTGCTCTTAAACTCACTTCATCAACTTGCAAACACAGTATAAGAGTTGAAAGAAAGTAACAGTTGGAAAGCAGCAAAATTCTACAATGAAAGCATGGTGTTTACATCCTATTCACATACTATTGAACCAAGTAGTGGGGAAAGCAATTATGTCTTTTTTTTCTACTCCATTACCAAAAATATGCTATATCCAATTTGTACTAGAAATAAACAAGTGTTGCAAATAAATCTTCTTCATGAGTTACAAATTGGAAAGTGCAGAGCATGCAAGATATGCTCCACTGTAAGTCTGTCAGTTTATGCTGCATTTCTAAGTTATATAAAGCAAAGTAAGCCATGGATGTGGAACAGCTGGATGGGGTTTCATAAACAATTTTGATTTATAATTGTGTAGATAAAAGAAAAGGCGGTTTTCTTTATTTTTCATGCAATTCTGGTTGGTTTAACTGGCCGAACACTTGAGCAATTTTAAACTGGCTCCTATTTGCATGCAACCCACCAAACACGCTAAGGGACTGCAGGCAGGTGGGAGAAGAGGGTAATATTCCGTTCAGAATCTGTTAGAAACACTGGTGAAATCTACAGCATTTCTGTTCAGGGAAATAAAATACTTTGCATCAGGAATACTTCCTAGATGCTATTCCAACATAGAGGAGTAGAGAACATAAGCAGCATGGAGAATGTCTCTTACACACCTTAAAATTCTCTTTCTGGTTTGCATGATGACCTTCATTCCATATGGTATTTTAAATATTTAAAGATTTGTATGTAATCTTGATGTAAGAGGATTTATATCTTGCTAACTAAAGATTGATTAATTAATTGTATTTTTAAGTATTAGAAGCAGCTATTTGACCAGCTTTGCTTACAAAAGCAGCAATATTAAAGAGAAAGCTATTTTAAGGCTCAGTTCTATACAATTCCTGTGTGTAACGTTCACTACCAGGAACAATGGATCTGTTGGGCTTCAGTGGATTTGTTCACTGTAGTATGGATGACAAACCTTAAAAAACCCATATATTTGCAGCAACAGGCCCTCAGGATGTTTCTATTTTTATTGCCCATCTGTAATGGTATTACAGTGACCTACTAGTTTAGCGCAAATTTTGAAAAATAACCTTTTGGGCATTCCAGTGTTTGGAGAGGAAATGTCTGTTTCAGAGGCCTGGAGCTATGTAGGAATAAAGTCCTTGGCTGGATCAGTGAAAAGAAAGATCAGGGATGCAAGGTCTGCTCTGGAAAGGAACGCGGGCATAACCTTTTGCTCACTCAGGACCTCATACTTTTGGAATCGGCGAATTTGGTGAAACACATCCCACTTGCGGCAATAATCGGCGTCGAGATGCTCCGCTCTGCTCCGTGGCACGCCTTGCTTAGTGTAATAAATAATTAGAATAATTCGTGGTAACTATAGAAAACAATACTATAAAGGATTGTAACAGTAGCATATAAAATATAACTAACAAAAAAGTAAGGGGGGGGAAATGCTAAACTTCCCGAGAATCCTTTNTTCCCATTTCGGTGGACTGTCAGGGTCTGAGCCTTATGCTGGTCTCTGGTGGGACACCCCTCATTGATCCCCGGGCTCGGTGTTGTCCAAATTTACTATTGTAGCTAATTAAAAGTTTTTCAATAATTTTGATAATAAATAATTATTGTTAAAAAATAGGTATTTCATTTATAACACTTAGGGAACAAATAAAGGATTTTCCAACCCAGCTGCAGCCTCTCGGCCGCCGGGCGCCTCGACCCGCAGCCTGTGGGGCACGAATTCCAACCGGGCGCTGGGTGCCCGGGGGCGAGGAGAAGACTCCGGCCCCTTCGCCGGGCACAGGGAACACGGGACCCCGGGACCCCGGGACCCCGGGACACCGGGACAGGGCCGCCCCTCAGGGTTTTCCCGCCTCGGAGGCTGTTCCCGCCCCGGGGCGGTGGCAGCGGCGGAGTCCCCTGAGGGCGGCGGGAGGACCCTGCCCGCCCCTCCCGGTTCCCCGCCGGGCAGTGCCGAGCCCTGAGGGCAGCGGGACGCTGGGCACGCCGAGCCCCGGGAGCAGACAACGCCCGGAGAGGGCGGAGGAGGCGGGGGGAGGCGGCTGGGCTGAGGGAGAAGCCCTCGCCCCTGAGGGACGCTCCGCCGGCGGGTGCCGCAGGACGGGACCGGGGCTCTCGGATAAATAATCGCCGCGGAAGGCTTAAAAGGAAAAGCTTACAAGAGGTTACACAAACCAAGAGGGAAAGACGGCTGCCTTGCACGTAAATTCCCAGAGGAGGGAGGAGGGTGGGTGTCACCTGCAGCCCCGGGGGAATCCCTCAGGGAGGGTCAGAGCAGCCTTGAGGGAGGCGGAAAAGCCCCGAACGCGAGGAGTCCTTCTGCGGGTATATCCCTCAGTGTTCCTTGCCACAGTGGGTTTTCCTGTGCCATTAAAAAAAGTAAGCCTGTCGAGTTAGGAACGGTATGTGGTTACTGAATCACGCAATCCCGGTTAAGAAAATTAATTATCTCAATTATATAGTTAATGAAAGGTTTTGAACACGTTCCTGTCGTCTCTCAGATATCAGTCTGCGCTGTGACTGGTTTGTTCAGAGACATTGGTCAGCCAGGCTGTTACAAGTGTGATAAATCCTCTCAATCACTATACAGAATTTAATTCAAATTATGTTCTTCACACGAGGCAGTTGACTTTTCAAATGAAACTGATGAGTGCATTTAAATTGAAGAAACATACACTAAACATCACCAGCACCAGGACATTTAACAACCCAGGTCTGTGCTTGCAGCAGCACTGCCTCTTTGCATATGAGGATAAAACCTGATACAATGTTTTGGCATACCCAAAAGCTTTTTATATACTTTCCTACAGTTGCACTTTACAACTTGGCACACAGTGAAGGCAAGAGTGGCAATTTCTTTTAACAATTAAGATTTTAAGAGTTTGAAGAGATCCACTCTCAGATTTAGAGGAGTTTGTCAGTGGTTATTACTTCCTTGATGTTTGTTCTCTGTATTCAGGGTTTTTTGGCAAAAATACTGTGTAACAAATGTATTAGAAAATGCAATTAATCTCCTTAACTTGTCAACACATCAAAAATATCCATTTTATTTTTGCAAAAATCTGCAAGTCTAGTAAGCCATTGTTTTCTTAAGTTCTAGATCTTGGCTTTAAATGTTGTTCACTGAGCCTGCCTTTATCTCAGGTCTGTAATGCATATAGAGCAAATATAAATGTGGCACTGTATAGATGATAGAACTACTGATTTTTTTTTTCTTACACAGTTGAAAATCATTAAGATACCATTTATGCCTAAAACCTTAATATTTCTTTAACTTTCAGGACTGTCTCAACAAATATAGTACTTATATTTGTGAGCATGAAAAGTGCATATTCCAAAAGATTTTTGCCTGCATCACCAGATGAAACTGAATGTTACCTGTATGCAAAGCGAAATAAAGCAGAAAGTGATCAAAACATCAGAGAGAAAAAGGAGCAGCAAAAGCTAGAAGAAAGCATGCACTGCGGGAGCAAGTGCCAAACATCACCACACGAACTCCTCTGTTTGTCAGAAAGACAAAACAACTGGGCATTAGAAAAACAGATATGTGATACAGCAAGAAAAACTTGTATGAGAGAGTTTTTCAGTTCTAAAACTTGTCGTAATGAAGGTTTAGCATGTAGAGTATCAGAAAATGAACCGTCCACCAAAAAATGGAGTCCTGAAAATGAAGACCAAAGTCCTATAGAAGATGACATTCCCCTGAATGTACATGGACAGCCTCTTGAAACAGAGCTGCTCAATGGGTCGAGCACTGCTGACACATGTCAAAATCTACCAGTACTAAACCCACCCCAAGTGCAGCACAACAACAGTATAGAACAAAATAATAAAAGAAATGAGGATAATGCACGTGAACAAAATTCTTCCGTTACATCCTTAAACAGACACATGTTTCAGACTGAATTGTTGAGTCAAAAGTCTGTCTCCAATAAGAAGTGGCAGCGATACCAGCTTTTTCAAATTCCATTTTTGAGTGGAACAAGTTCTGTGTTTTCATGCATAGAAAATAAAAAAAGTACATTCCTGGAAAATGTATGTTCAGCAGAAGATAAAAATTATTCCAGTTGCAATAAGGACACTACTGCAAAAAAAGATAATAAAGAAAAAAATAATTCATTGTATATAATTCAAACATTGAAACCTTTAAAGAGTATACAGCCACTGGAAATCCCTAGTTTTCAATTTCCTAGGATTTCAAATAAAATGAATAGTAAACAGTCATCAACTAACTTCAGGGAGACAGATTGGAAGAACTTTGAAGGTGAACCATCTTTAATGCAATCTAAACAAATACATAGTGTGCAAAAAATGTCTGAGATAGGGAAACAACAAATGCAAAATGATAAAAGCAGTGTAAGAGCTTCAACTGTTTGTTCTGAATTTAAAGAAAAGAATTACCTACCAATTAACAAGCAGGAGCTCAGTGCTTTGGCAGAAGAAGTATCTGGAACTTATTTCAGATGCAACAGCACTGACACTGAATGTAATAAAATATTTGCTGAAAATTACTTCAAAGATAAAATAATGGAGAATTCAGAGGGTGATGATGACCAGAAGTCAAAGATTCACATTTATATTAGTGCTAAAAATGTTCAGAATGAGAAATGTGTCTGCTCTAATGATCTTATGCAGAGAAGGGGGAGGAAGAGCACTAATGAGAATGCGGGAACATTTCATATGCAGATGAGTATTCCAGTAACAACAGAAGCATTCGAGAAAAATAAGTTAAACTTACACTGTGGTGTGCATGATTCCAACAGAGATATTCGTTTTTATGATGCAGAATCAAAACTCTGCACAAAGGAAATATCTGATTTCCAAAGTTATGTAACAAAAAATATTACATTTAAAATTAACTGTTCTTGCATTATTGTGCAGGATTTTCCAGATAAGAGAGCAAATTGCAATGTATTTAGGGGGATGGAAATGCTCAAATTGAAGTTTTCATTTCAAAACATGTTGTTTGGATGGGTCAGGATGTGGACTGAATCTTTCCATGAAGCTATGCCCACGTGTCAGGATGACAGTGTTACACCTTGGTCTCATTGCCATGACACATTAAAAGAACACTGTGATGATCAAGAGTTGGTAAAGAGCACTATAAATAGGAACCACAATGATAAAATATTCATATGTTTGCTGGCTGTTGTTTCCAAGCATCTGAAGGTGGAGGTACTAAAGATAATGCTTGCTTTCTTCTTCAGTAGCACAAATACTTTATTAACAACTGAGGGAAAGTCTATGCGAGGAGGGAAACAGTCTTTCTGTGGCAGAAAGCAAAATCAATTAAACTCATGCACAGATGATTCTTTGAGGCAAACCACAGGATTTCTTATAGAAAATGAAACTTATCCAGGATTTTTAAGTTCTAAATTTGTAGAATTCATTGATTTTGTGTTGCATAATGGATGCCAGAGATCCTTTTCTAGAACTTTAGGTGAAGAAGAGAACACTTTCCTACAAAGAGGAGCCTTATTTCATAACCAAAAAAGTAGATTATGTAAGGGAAGACACGTCAGGAAACACCACCTCTTACCCAGAGTGAGTGAAGGGTTTAGCACTGATTTGAGGTCAGCCAGTCCCAAAAACAGTATGAAAAAGCAAATTTTACCTGCTAAGTACCTGATCTTGCTGCAGGGCTCTTCTGATAGTTCTTCACTACACAAGATCTATTTCTGCAATATCACAAAAGTACAATATCTGGTAAGAGCCAATCGTAGATACCAGAGTTACTTTCCTGCTCATTCACAACCAAAATTTGAAAAGGTACACAAGAAAAGTACAAATCAGGAAATATCAGTAAATACTTTAAAGCAGGAGAAGAACAAACCAAGCATAAGGCTTAATAGTTCTTTTCATGTAGAATTATTTAAAGCTCTCCCTTTTGTTTTATGTGAAAATAAGAAACACAAAACAACTGGATATAGAAATTACATAACTTCTACAAATGAAGTCACTAATGAAGTAACATACCCCATGAAAAAAAATTTGGCTAACTCATTCATAAATGCTGATGAAAAAGAATGTGTTAATTCAAAAGAGTTGCAAATGAATTGTCATGATTTTCTTTCTAAAAAATCTTTTTCTATTTTTGACACATATGAAAAAATTCCCCTAGCTACTGATTCTGAAGACTTTGACCAGATCCCAGTTATAAAGCAAGACAGTTCTATCCAAAAAAGGTTGTGTGAAGAAAATGCAGTCACTGATTCAAAAGACATTCAGTGTTTGCCTGTTAAATCAAATGATGTCTTAATTCTATCTGAGCTGCCAAAAGGAACCACAGAAGAATATAATTCTCTCCTGTTGCTAGATAGACAAATAAATACACATGAGAACTGCAAAGACTTAAATACTTGTAGCCCACATCTAGCAACTAAAAAAACAGACAACCAAAATACTTACTTATTTTCTGAAAATTTATTTCCTAGTTCCTCAAATATTTATCAGTCTGTCACTTTGCCATTGGATAGCAGCTCTTTTGTCAACAGAGAAATGAGTGAAGATGGGCACTGCAGGAATTCCTCGAGTGCAGACAAACAAAAGACACGTGAAACAATTCCTGCCATGGTACAGTATCTATCCACGGGAAATCCTGCCATGACAGATACATACTTGCAATTACAGGCTAAAGAAACAGCACCATTCTCTTTACAAAGCCATGAACAGATGAATAAGACAGGCAGTTTGGAGCCAGCAACTTTGAAACATCTTGAATATGTAAAAGAACAGGAAGAGCGAAATTATGAACAAATGCATGTAACTAATGAAAGTCAATGTGAGACTTCAATGAATTACTTGATTATGTCATATTCAGAAGATAAATCTAAAACATTCATTGCTGCAGAAGAGGAATTAAAAATGCCTTTATCCATAATGAACAATGGATGTCTTGAAGATGTAAAAGATAAGTATTTACCCTTAGAAAATAAAATCACACACGAATTTGTACTGAAGAGAAAATTTGATTTAGTGCTAGAAGAGCTACGTATGTTTCATGAAATTAGCAAAGAAAATGTAAACAATTTATCTAGTTTGGAAACAAACTCGCCCAACAGTTACTGGGAATTAAATAATGCTGAGGGAATAGATGAAAACGTGACAAGTGTTTCTCAAAGGAAAATATGTATTTCTTCTCCAATCTGTGGTACCACAGAAGGAAAACACATACTTGACATTAACAAAAGTTCAGTACATGAAAAGATGTTAAATGAAAATGAAGACCAGAAAGTATCTAAGGAATATACTATTTCAAGAATGTCAAGTGAGGAATTGCTGCGCTCCCCTGCAGAAGGTAAGTACATGGAATTACTGTCTTATGCAATCAAGAAAATTTAAATTTTAGGCAATATTTTATTTGCTTTAGTAGTGTATTTCTCAAATAATTCCATGTTTTCATGAAATTCAAAGTTTTGTGGCCAAATGTATTTGCCTTTGAATAGCCAAAACCAAAAAAAATCCCACACTTCTGCAGCTACCTGCACACTGTGCTGTAGCAGGTGTAGATCAAAATTCAGCTGGTCAGCTCCAGGCTCACTCAGACCTGTACTAATGCACATTCTGTTTCCGATTATTCAGTTTGTCTGATTTCATCACAGTGAGCCCTGAATTCCCTAAAAGAGTCAAAACCACAATGAGATGCACATCCAAAGAGAGAAAAAGTCTCAATTAAAACATGATGCAATATTTACGAAGGAGACAACTGTTTCCTTTCAACTGATGTCATGGACTCAGTCATGGAAAAGTTTGGGTTGGAAGGAAGATTTATAGGTCATCAAGTTCAACCCCTGCAATGAACAGGGTCATCTTCAACTAGATCCAGCTGCTCACAGCCCCATCCAGCCTGACCTTCAGTGTTTCCAGGGATGTAGCAGCCACGACCTCTCTGAGCAACTTGTTCCAGGGTTTCACCACCCATGTCATAAAAAAAAATATTCCTTATATCTAGTCTACATCAACCCTTTTTTAATTTAAAGCCATTCCCTCTTGTTTTATCACTATCTGCCTGTGTAAAAGGGCTGTCCCTTTCTTTCTCACAGGCTTCCTTAAGTACCAAAAGACACCTATAAGGTTTGCCCAGAGCCCCCTCCAGGCCTCTCCAATCCCAACTCCCTCACCATGTACTCATTAGAAGAGGTGCTCCAGCCCTCTGATCATCTTCATAGTCCTTCTCTGGACTCATTCCAACAGGTTCATGTCCTTCCTCTGCTGAGGATCCCGGGTGGATGCCGTACTCCATGTGGGGTCTCACTAGGTTGGAATAGAGGAGTCCTCCCTTGCCTTGCTGGCCACACTTCTTTTTCATTTCACGTACTCATATTTTCCTCAGTATAGGCAGGTGAAATGCCTTTATACTTAGCTGGGATCTAACCAACCCACACACCAGTGCCAGCA
>VYZR01101733.1:27471-49644 GCA_013400675.1 Oxylabes madagascariensis | reverse complement strand
CATTGTGTGTCATGAAACTAGAGGGAAGAAAAAAAACGTGATGTATTAGTTTTACATTCCTAGTATGACAGAGGCCTTTGGAAAACTCAAACATTTCAGAAACCTACTCTTTGTTTTTCTCGTTTACATTAGCTCCTTTCCTGAGCAATAGTTCTGTAACTTGTTTCCTCTTCGGATGCACAGCAGCCACAGCACAGTGCTGCAAAAAAAAGTAAATATAAGACATATTTTAACTACACAGATGATAAAGAACTTTAAAGATACATTACTTCATCCCTTAATTATTCTGCTAAAATCAGACTACAAAATTTACAAACAGAATTCGCCATACTGAACAAAATATAGGTTAGTGATCAATGCTAAATTATTCTACTCAGAAAAACAATTTTAATTTTAAAGCTATTTGTCACTTAGGAAAAAAAGCAGTATGGTCCTAACTACACAAACCAGCTATCAGGACAAAGCTGACACACAATGAACAAAGGAGGGAAAGACAGAGTTGGAAACAGCCTAACTTTTACAGAGAGTCTCCAAAATGTAAGGATTCTGCTGCAGTTGTCAAAATTGACAGGACTTGAACTTCACTTTGTTTCTTCTTCTGTTCCAATGTGTACTGACCTTTTTTAATGGCCATTTGTGTCATGCACTCAACTACAGATTAAGTAATAAGCAAACAAGCAACATATTTCTTTTAGAGTATCTTTTTTCCTGTGCTATGAAAAAGATATACCCTTCAACAAAGGGCTTCTCAATGCTCATGCCTGCCCTTGTGGGACCACACAGCCCTTTTCTAGTGTAACTATTCTCCTAAATGTGGCTGGCATCTGTTGGCTTCTCAACAGTGGCCTTATCAATGCATACCTGAAGCCTGGGAATTACCAGCATGGTTCCAGGTAAGACTGAATACCCAGCTTTAAAATCAAGTCCAGAAATGCTTATTTCAAGTTTGGACATCTCAAGATAGCAGACTATAATAAATTGGAGAAACTTTTGGATTTTTTTGTTTATATCTTTACCTACATTTTAAACTAGTAACCCATAAAAGGTTGAAAGTCTCCTGGAAGAGTTCTCTAACTTTCCAATAGCAAAACGATAGACTTTATAATTAGACTCCAAACCCAATGCTAATAGGTAGCACTAGTACCAATAACCATCTTTTGTCAAGTTTCAGCCTTCATTATGAAATAACTTCCACTCAAGCTTCCACACTGCTGTTAATCAGCAGGGCACATCCAAATTTTGCAACGGCAAGCTTTGTAAAGAAACATGAATATCAACTTTTGCTCTTAAGAGTGGCAGCATTTTTAAGGCTTTGCAGATAACATCCTGTCTCTATTTCCTGCCTATATGATAAACAAGCCCTAAAGCACACAAATGTTGAAGTATTGCCAAACCTCAAAGCAACACTAAAACCTATGTCAGGTGCTTGCTTTGGCCTTTTGGCTAATACAGCAGAGACCCCAGTGGCCCATGGAAAATTATTATCATGCTTAGGGCAGGAATAGCTCAGTTAGATTACACATAACCTCATCTGATCCTGGAAGTGAAGTCCTTTCATTTGGACTGGAGATGATTTGGAAATCTCATGTATAGCAGCCAAAAACTGAAAAAATCACAGTCAAGCACTTAGTGAACGGTGAACCAAATACATCAGTAGAGCTAAAATATCCCATTTGGTCCAGCTGTCTCTGCAGAATCAGCAGGGGGATAAAAGCAAAGAACATCACAGGACTATGAAGTGATCATTACACAGCTAGAGATGCTACATAGCAGCAGCTGATACACTCAGAAAGAAAAAGATAACATCATCCCAAATTTCATAGTGTCTTCACATTCAGCCTATGAACCCCTCTTCCCTATCATGCCTCTAACTTCAGGCAAGGATGCTGAGTCCCCCACAGAGGAAACAGAGCATATGGATGCTTGGTACACAACACACAACACACAATGTTCTGATCACAATCACAATTAGTGTTTCCAACACTAAATATGCAGTTCCATGCCTGCAGCTGAGACCTGCCACTGGGAAGAAAATGTTCCATTGGAATCAAGTATCATAACTATAATGGTTTTAATAATACCATCAGTCTCAGCTTCAAAGTCTTCACTACATTTGAGATACTGGCTGTGTTCTTTGCTTCCACTGCTTCTTTAAACAGGTCTCAAAAGAACCCTGTTTCTACAGCTAATGTGGTATTGTCAGTACTACTCCAAACCTGTAAGACCCTGTGATATAGACCTATTTTCAGCACAATTTTACGTATTCTGTGAAGAAAATTTGTAATCCAAGTTTGCTCACATAAAACATGAAGGAAACTGGGCTACAGAAATAAAATTTAACCCCATAAAAAACCCAGAGCAACAGACCAACAAAAAAAGAGGTTTTATAGCAAAAAATGCAAGAGAAGTAAAAATAAAAAGGTAAAGAGCGGCTGGAGTGACAAAATAAATTATATTATGTTTTTTCTATAATGGTGATTTTATTTTAGCATAGAAAGTGTTCAATGCCAAATTCTCGATCTCAAATGATGAATGTATTTTCATAGTGTAGAAATAAAACTCCTTGACTCCAGGCTACCAGCACATTCATCATAAAACAAATGGATTGACTGTATAATCTCACCAGTGCAGTCTCATGCGACTGTGGCTGCTTAAAATTAATGATCTCCAAAGCAAGTGTCTTTTTCACTTTGGCTAGGTCTGCCTCTCTGGCTGCTTGCAGTAGAGAGTGTCCTTTGAATTCATCTGTTAGAGGAAAAAGACACATTTAATATTCAGCAAGATGTCACATTTATAAATGTTATTGCAGAAAGACAGCTATACTCAATTAAGAGGAAAGAGGAGTGCTTCTGCTCGTCTTCTGGTAGCAGCTGACCTGGGACACAGAACATGAAAGAAGCTTTGCTGAACCCAAAGGGACATGCTAAAGGAGAGGGGAAGTGATTCCTTGAGTTAAATCCTTATAACCTTTTCCCCTTTTATCCTCCATCCATTTGACATTAAATGTATACGTGACCTGTACATTACCCACGTCTGTGTTCAAATGAGCATAATGCTATGAGATATTCTTAAGAAAATAAAGCATTACAGTTGCTTGTCAAAAACTTTATTGTATTTGCATGACAAATAATTCACTGTAAAGCCTAAGTATATATATAATTTCCATAAAATTATAAATAACAACAATAACAACATAACCAACAATAATACATATGTAAAATTTAAATATAAAATACTAAACTGTTGGTCTTAAAGAAAGCTAACTAGCTAAGCATTTGAAGCCAGTCTTTTCCAAAGATGAAACAATTTTTGATGGCAGGTATATCTTTGCAAGTACAGCTCGCTACATTTGCTATTTTCAGATCTTTTTTAGCTCAGCAACTAGTTCATTTTAGTTTTGAATAACTTTGAATTTGAAAATAAGTGTTTCTCTTAAAATGTACAGACAAAGGGCAGGTAAGCAAAAATTACATCTGACCCTGGGAACTAGAGAAAAATACCTCCATTTCAGTAAAAATATAAATATTTTTGTTTCATAAGCAAGCTTGAAATCCTAAGTTTGCTAATGGGGGTCTTTCTTCTCCTACCTTTGTTTTAATGTCTGGTTTAAATTTCTTTGTAAGCAAAGCATTACTAAAAGCACAAGTGCAAATAAATCTTGAAATAACAAACATAATGTAACTTTATTCACAAAGTATAAGACCAAACAACTCAAGAACATAAAAAACATGATATTTTAGGATGTCAATACAAGCTATACCATCAAGATACTGTCAAATTTTACATAATGTTCACATTTGTTTACAAATTTAGGTGGATATTAATGGACATGAATCTTCCTTCACTACTGTAGAAGTGAAGTGAACTCTAAACACATAAATAAACTGAAGTTTAAATTGATTCTTTTTTGCTTGTTAATTTAAATAAATGCTAAATTAACCTTACTCAGAGCCAGAAGCTTTAGCCCAGGACTCAGAGCAGAGAAGTACTAAAAGATACTAATGCCCTACTCTTTCCTCTAGACCAAAGTTTTCTGCTGCATATGAGCTCACCATCTTCCCCTGCAAAGAATAGTGACTAGACAAAAGCCTTACTAACTGTGATTGTGAGTAGTGCAGGATCACATTATAAGTGTCTGGGGGCTCCTGCTATACTGGAAAGGTGAGAGACAAAACCAAAAACTTATTTATAATTGAGAATCTAATTCTCAATAAGTTTTCTGTAACTTCATAATGCTCTGTTTCAATATATGTCTCATTTAATTATCTTTTACATTTTATAAGAGTGAGGAAACAAATCCCCCAAAGAGGGAAAGCAAAGGCATACAAATTAAAATTAGAGTTGAAATATTGGTTTGTAAACAGCACAAGGATTGCAAAGACTACAAAAGGAGGTGATGGAATTTCCATCTCCAAGGTAGCACACTGAAGGTACCTACTTTCTCTAAGTTTCTAAATGAAACACAGAGCCTCAATATAGAGGCTCCTGTGTGACTCAACTGAACTGTAAACATAAAAAACCCCAAAGTCACTGATTCAGCAGTGCCTTAATAATTCTAAACTTCAGAAAACCAGGCAATATGACAAACGATGTATCAGAGGTACCTGTGCACTTCAAAGCACGCGGCACAGCTGCAGCTACTCTGCTGCTTTGCATTCCCTTCTGAAGATCGAGGAAGGTGGCCTGGAAGGAAAGCATCCCTTTCCACCCACCAACAAGTGTTTTCAGTCTGGAAACACTTACAGGTCAGTCTCTCCCTGAGCTCAGGCGTTGGAGCCATGTCAACCGCACTCTTGCCGTGGCAGTTGACCAAGGTGGGATCGGCGCCGTGGCTCAGCAGGAGGGAGCAGACCTCCACACGGTTCTTGGAAGCAGCCTCGTGCAAAGGGGTGAATTGCCAGAGGTCCATAGCATTCACACAGGCACCATGCTAGCACAGCAAAAACAGCCTTGGATTAGTAAGAAATCACCTTCAACACCTTAAAAGCTTACAAATTTTCATTTTTATTATAAAAATTGGTTTAAATCACTCATGTAGGAACACACACATAAAAAAATTAATTAAAAATATCAGCACACACAAAAATACTGTTGAATCAGCAAAAAAAAAATCAGAATTTCTGTGTGAGCTAATTTTTGAACAGAAAGATTCAACTCTACTATCAGTCCAAAGAAATTTGATAAAGAGTAAGCCACATATACTGTTCCAACAAAGACCTAAAGTTGCAGGCTTCTGAAATGACGGTATGATGTTTGAAACCTGTTACCTGTAGGAAAAAAAAAATCTTACTTTTCAACTCCGATATAAACAGTTCATACCTCATCTAACACATCTAAATCAACAGTAATTACTTTCCATCATTCTGCTTACCTTAAGCAGCAGCTCTGTAACCTCATAGTGTCCATAAGAACATGCATTATGAAGAGGCACAAGACCACTGCATGGAAGAAGAAGGCAAATGACAAATTTTTTAAAGCAGCATTTTTACAGGAGGAACAATTTTCTCCCTACTGAGATGAAAAGATCAAACTAAAGTTGAAATATTTAAGTTGTTAAGTATTTAAAAATTAGGATTTACAAACTAACGGGAAAATCTGACTTCCCCAAACAAGACATTACTTAAGAATGGCATTAACACTTGGGGTTTTGTTGCTTGGATTTTGGAGGGTTTTTTGTTGTGGTTTTTTTTTTCCTTAACAGGCCACAGATGTTTAATCTACCATTAAGATTAGCATTAACTGGCTTTGACGTAATCTTTCTTGAAGCTACTAAGGAGGGGGAAAAGTCCCATTCCACATTCAATTCCCTCAACAGTGTTCTGCTTCTGCCTAAATAGGAACTCATGTTTAAAATGCTATGTGAAAGGCAAAACTCCCCAGATAACACTAACGTAACTCCTGGGTATTTTATGAAGATGTACAAATATCCATGGAAAGCAGACTCAAATTGCTGCTCTAAACTGTGGAATGACCTGATTTTCCTTCCTTTTTTACAGTACAACCTATTTAACTGTTCAACATACTTCTAAGAGAGTCCCTGTAATTTTTGTAGAGCTGTATTACTGCAGGCCATACTTAAAAATGACACTAGCAAAATAAATAACAGGGATTTAGTCACAAGCTCAAGATGTAATAAAAGCCATGCATTGAAAAGGAGATGCGAGATGGGCAATTACTGCAGAGGACAAAATAAGTTTAATTCAAGCCAAGCATGACAGGCTAGTTATGGCACAACAGATCAGTACACATAATACATGAAAACCATAATTAACCCCATAATACCTATGAAAAATACAGGGGGTAATTCCCAGGACTGCAAAACTGACTTAGAGAGAATTAGGACAGCAGGTAGTAGACAGCAATTAAATAAACTTAATTTTAAGGTGGATGCTCTCAGAAGCAGCAACACATTTGTCACAGGAGAGGAAAATATATCTGAGGGAAATTTCTCAGACTGTTTTTTCCATCATTACTTTTCTTAATTACAACTTATGGGTGCACATGTGAGACAGAGAGAGATCATCCATTCCGCAGAGCACTCAAAAAACCTGTCCCCTTCCAAAATGATGGTCATCTCAGGAGTGAGGCCTTCAAGGCCTGTCAGCAAAGACAGTTGCTGCAGCCATGCACTTGGCCACTTCTGCAGCATCCCCTCCCCTTCCCTCTTCCAGCACAAGAGCTGTAAGGGAAAGGACAGACAAGTGGAGAAAGAGCTGCTTCCTTGGCTGGGCTTCTCTTTGGGAGTAACTAGAAGTGGTGGCCATTTTGGAAATACCGAACAATTCCTAAGCACTTTCTCTGAATTGACTCCATTGAAGAGAACCTAAGATTTCTATAGAATCAATGTAGCCTAATTTAGCTCCTTAAATGAAAAGTGACAGTTATTTATAGCCTATTTACTTATAAATTATGTATAAATAAGAAACAGCAAGGTAAAACAAAACAGCACACTGATTCGAAATGTGTGACGCCACTAAAAAAAAAGTGGGAGCTTACTAGGATGTTAGATGTTTCTAAATATGTTTGGGTTGTTTTACAGTTCAGTACAGAGTAAGTACTGAAAGGTTTTCCTTTCTTTGTTTGCCTTCCTTCCCCTCCTGCTCCAGCCCCAAGTTCAAGTTCAACTTAACTATTTTTCACACATTCCAAGCAAGTTGTTCACAACTCATTACAGCATATATACTGGAATTTTCTATTAACTGATGCTGAAATTTTGGAAAGGTGCAAAATACCTTCAACTAGCTTAAATAATGCTGGATCTACCTAAATAGGTATTATATGGAGCCTTACTGTAGGACTTTTGTGGTTTATTTTTGTGGGGTTTTTTTGGGGTAGTGGGGGAGGAAGGCGTTTTGTTGTGTTTTCTGCATTGGTGGAGGGGGTTGTGGTGTGGTTTTGTTTTTTGTTGGTTGGGGGGGGGTTGGGGGTATTTTTGGGGTTTGACTTGCATAGTAAGTCATTATGCATTTAACAACAATACTGTTAAAATAGCCATTGGGGTAAATGGACAGACAAAAGAGCTACAATTAATCAAACTTTAAGAGTTTAAGTACACTTGGGACTCTTTTGGAGAGAAATGGGAAAAAAGAAAAGAAGCTAAGAAAATTTAGAATCTCTTCTAACACTAGGCTGGACTCAGCAGAAAATGAAAATACAGTAAGTGCCTCAAGTTTACTGCAGGAGATAACACACACACATATCTTACTTCTATGGATTCTGAAGACAAAATGTATGCCTTTAACTAAGGGCCCAATTTCTACAATGTTAGGACTAAGCCTACCAATCCAACCATCATGAAAATCATCATCTTAAGAGATCAGAAATGTATGGCTGAGAACAACGCACAATCATTTCCAATTTCTGACTGCTGTGCACTTTGCTGATATCTTACATAACTACCACCCTTAATGCAAAAATGGTATAGTTTAGCCTCTACTGTATCTTGATTTTTGCTGTCAGCTTCAATGAAGACAGAACTACAAGGACCACTAGTTGTGAGCACTATTGATGTTACTTGGAATTACATCCATATATATGAAACAGGATAATGAGACCATAAGATAAGTTTTTCAATGCACATCTTTCACTGAGTCCTTGTATCTTCTCCCCATTGCCTTTCCAAAAATAATGCTGTCAGTACATAATTTCAAAGGGTAGTCTGTGAACGGAAGTTAAGATCAAAGTTTTTGAAAAAATTTTAAGGGTGTAAAAGAAGACTCAAAACAAGTACAATCACAACTAATCTGAAGCACACTCAGATTTTGGAAGCAAATATCATATTCTCAAACAACCATTTGAGATTATGCTGCAACATGAACCAAAGAAATAATTCTTTATCTTGACTAATACAAAACCACTGCTGCAAACAAGTAATAGATCAATTAATTTTACATACCCTTTGTCCTTTGCGTGTACATCTGCACCGTGCTGAAGCAGAAGCTGGACTATCCGAACTCTGTTGTAGCCAGCTGCTAGGTGTAAAGGAGTGGACTGCAAAACAAAAGAAGATGAAGAATTGGAGCCACATCAATCTCAAGTCCCGTACTTCCTGCCATTGAAATACTCTTAGTTTCTCTTATACATTGTGCCAAGATAAGTTGAAGTACCCTTCTGTGATTAGCTGAATTAACAAATGCACAGCACATGCAGACCCCTCCTGTTGTCAAACAAAAAAAAAATGCCTTAAGGTGGATAAGAATACAGGCACCCCTAAGGCAACAACAGCCTCTTGATTTAAAGCTAATTTTAAAAATCATTATCTTCATCATCATCTCTGCACCAAAAAAGTATCCATACATGTTCTGTACTGTGCTGTGGTAAGACAAAGAGTAAATTGTATGCAGATTGCAGTTTCCTGCAGAATACAGGTCTTCAGCAGTAATGCACCTTGCTGCATAATAACAGAGTAATAACACCTTTCTCCATGGCTAATTCATGTGAATTTTAACTGAAAGCTTCTGAGTTGACAACAGTAATTCCCCTTGAAGTTTATTTTTAAAAGCTTTTTATTATGAAACAAATTTTGTGTGTTGTCTTAGCCTGGGGGGACTGCTTTCTTACAGAAATGGATGATGCTGTTTCCTCCTTCCCAAGGCTGAGAAGCAGAGGATTTTAAAGGGATCTTTGTTGCAATTTATTTTGTGGCATGCAGCCAAATGATACCATTTTCTTACAGTAAAACCCCACACATAAAGCAGCTTGAAACATGGGAAAAACATATCTCAGTGTATTATGCCAAGTATAGATTTACCGTCAGCATTAAAACACTGTTATACTGTATTATAAGGGGAGATGTCACATTTCACTATTATCAAGAGGTTAAAAAACAAAAAAAATCAAGACAAATGGTCTCATCTGCGATAAACCACAGCAATTACTACATATCCATAAACAGTATGGATTTCCAGGAACACAGATTTTATATGCCCATAATTTGGGAGCAGTCTGTATTATATTTTACTGAAGTCTCAACACTTTGCTACTTTGCTTCAGAAAGAGTAACCACTTTGACAACTACCAAGTGTCCTGTGTATCATATTGAGAACACAGGTTGTACTATCAGAAATGACAGCACAGGATATCTCTTAGAAAAACACTCAGTAAATTTAGAGAAGCAGTTACGCAAGTTTCCATAAGACCTATCTTCGTAATTATCTATACTCAACATAAGGACCTCTAACATTCCTAACACAAAGATCCCCAGAGTATTTCCAATATACAAAATACCAGCAACAATAAACATGTCCAACTTTTTAGCTGTTTGATCACGCAAATTATTAGGATCTATTACTCTGTTTAAGGCTTCTACTACTAAAATAATTTAGACTGATGTAGAAGGCAATATATTCTTTTTATATCTGTCCCTATTATAAAATAACTGTCTTCTGCATATCATAAACACTAATGAAAATGTGGATATGGATGACACTGCTTTTGACATTAGCAGAATACTTCAGTACTGTTTATTCTGACAGTTGCCTTGGTTTGGTTACTAAATCCAGTTTCATCAACTGAATTAGTAACTCAGAAAACCTAAAATTAATTTGAAATGGACTACAGAAAAGTCTGTCTATTCAAAGGTCTAGACTCCAGAGAAACTGGAGCCAAGCATTAAATGTCTGGAACACTGCAGGATCCTTTAACCCCACTACAATTAAACTACATCCATTCTTGTCTGCCCGCCACTTCTGAAACAGTGATGGCAGACTTCCAAAATGATGCTTTACTCATAGGAAACATTATTAACAGAGATGTTCTCAATAAAGACACATAACCCCACAGTCTTGTTCACTCCTTAAAATTAAAAGAAGAACTACTATGACTCAGGCTGAGACTGTGCACTTTGTATTTCTAGGGTTAATAGACTGGCATTTGCCAAATAACTTCATTAGAGAAGAAATCCGAAACTTTTCAAGTTTATAGCTGCACAACAAATGGCATAAATGAAGCAAATCAGTGTTAACCCAAATCTTCAGACAGCCTATATCCCTGCCCCTCAGAAAGGTTTGTTACTTCCTTTTCCTGTGGAGCAAGGGCATGCAGACACCCCAGTCCTACGACTGAAATATAGAGTATCTCGTCTTGCCCAGCACACCAGTAATTATTGATCTGCAGCCAGGCACCTGACACTTGGTGTGCTTGCCTTGTGGCCCACGGCAGTCTCAGCGAAGCTGTGTGCCGTGCTGCAGCTGCCTCTCCAAGGAGGATCAACTGATGCTCCCCGTGCCCATCTCTGGAGACGGGGCTGAGATGTCCACCAGGCAGCATGCTTCAACTCTGCAAACACCCAGTGCTGGAGAGGCAGGGAGTTAGAGGGCCAGAGAGATCACTTAACTGATGGGCAAGGACAAATGAACACACACACACACACGTGTGCAAGAGCAGGAGCAGATAACCTGGAGTGCTGCTCCCCCTGTATCCACAAGCCAGCATTCCCAGTTGCTCATCAGTTTGGCTAAATGGCTCTTATAAATGCTGTGCTTACATACGCTTCAGGAAGGAGAAAGCCAGAAGACCCTGTCTCCATGATTGTTAAAAAACTTCTTTTCCTTTCTCATGAGAAAGAGCATTCATTCCTATAGATTTAACAGCTAAAAATACTAATCTGGAGTTACAACTTTGTATGCTAATTACAGAATCTAGGTACCTAAAAGATAATATTGTGCTACATGAACTACTCATTAGATGACATTATGATCCTCAAAAAAAAAAAAAAAGTGAACGATGGCAGTAGGGAGTGATTCTTAAAATTAACATGCTTATTTATATAGCATCAGGGAAGTAAAAACTAAATACCATTGACAGCAATGTCTACTGCACCTGAAAAGTATATCAAATTAATTACTTTATATTAAGAAAACAGATTTAATAAAGCTATCAATTAACCTCTCCTTCCATATCTTGCCAAACTTGGCAAGACTGACTAACAAAAATTCTTATAGGGCACACCTTACAAGACTCATATTCACAGTTACCAGGTCAATCACACTGTCTTACTTGCTAGTGTAATTAAAGAGTATAACTCCATTTTTATTATGTAAAGTAGACCATCATGCAGGATGCTCATATTATTTCAAAGTTTTATGGCAGTTTTAACGGAGCCAAAGCAGGTACAGAGCACTTTAAGGAACATCACTGTACACAAGATGGCAATGGCTGTCAACCTATATACCTACTATTTATAGCAAGGCAGATGGTTTTGCCTGCAGTCTTTTTGATAATGTGTTGCCTGGGAATACAAGAATTGCATTTTTTAGATTTGAGACTGTTCTCAGTGAGCCTTAGGTATTTTTGCACTGCTTCTTTACCAACAGCTAATTTGGTGACCCCTGTTCAAGGTCAGCCACCTTGGACTTGCCACCCCCTGTTCACCTGCATCAAACAAAAGGGGCCCTGAGGGATCTCCAGTGCTGCAGGCTCTGACCAGCTTCTGCTAAAATCTGAAAAATTGTTTCAACAAACTGCCCACAGGCAACAGGGAAGTGCTAGCTCCAAGCACCATCCGTTTCCCTTCCTACCTTGCTAAAGAGTCTTCAGCAGCTCTCAGACGGTAATGCTGCCACCACCTCAGAAGAAAGTTTCATTTCAGATTCAAATTACACATCTTAAGGGCAACTTTAAACCGAGGGATCTTATGTAACCATCTTATATTATGCATTATCTGCATGATTAATAACAGCTGCAGGAACTGTTTTAAAAACTAATATCTCCTGTTCTTGTTTCCTACTGCTGAAATCTTTATATAATGCTATCTGATAAAAATCTTAATCTATGCATTTCTCTCAATCTCAATTTGCCATCCAGAAGGCTATTAAAATCAACAATCTTACTACATAAATAATGTCTCATCATACATCTTATTTACATCACTATACAGTGATTTAGAATTATCACAAATTCATTTAATTGTTTATAGGAAGGGCATTCTCATAATAAAGAGGCAACACTGATTTTGACAGCCAGCTCTGGCCTTGGCGTATGGCTACTCTCATGATCAGAAGGTCTCCACAGGGATATGCACCAGTAAGAGTGGCTCTTACACAGATGGGGAAACAAGTAAAGCTTGGCAAAAAACATCCAAGGACACTAGTATGCTTATTGTTAACTCTTCTACAACACCCTGCTGACNGAAAGGAAAAACAAAAAAAAAAAAAAAAAAAAAAAAAAAAAAAAAAAAAAAAAAGAAAAAAAAAAGAGGGAGGAGAGATTTTAAAGTGTTTCATGCAGAAACATTTTATTATTTGTGACTTTTTATATCATGTCTGTAATTATCTTCAGGTTTAGTAGATTTGGAAATTTCAGGTATGCAGCAAACTCCCATTTAACAAATGTAGTACAAAAAAACCACTTTATTCTATACATATCATACTGCCCTTAGAAAACAGCAATAAAAATATCTTAAAACTCTTTTAGTTTATCATACAAACTCCCTTCAGAGAAGTGTTTCACCTCATTTGAATTAAGGGAAGAGGTCAGGGGCTTCTAATAGTAGAAGGGCCCTTTGTTTCATAGTTCTGCATAAAACTGTTTTGAAAGATATTCTGAATTCTCGCAAAACAAACAACTTTCTCTTTACCGTGTTAGAATTTATGACAGAATCTTTCTTTCCAATCACAGTAGTCTGTGCTTGATGCTGCTCTCTTGCAGACATCTCTAAAATGAATCACATCAATCATGAGGGTACAGCAGGAAGACATTCCGGATGCAAGAGGAGTACCTCCTGTCACCACTTTATCATTCTGATTAATGGGGTAAGGAAACAAGTTGCAACAACATCACAATCTGGCACATTGCTAAACTTTTCCACTGTGGAAACGATCAGACTTTTCCTTTGCTGCTCAGATACCAACTTGCATTCTAATTTTAAACAGTGCACCCATCTTACACCTTCATTTTAAATTAATCTGGAAGCTTTCTTGGGAAATAGCTCATTAACATTGGTTTGTATTGTGCCAAGACTGGACTTCTATAAAAAAATATTTCCTTCCATAAACACGCATTTCACATAACTCAAAATAATTATTTTATATTCATGCTACAATGCTCTTACACATTGGTACTACAGAAATGAAGTTCCCTAACCCTGACTGAAGAATTATGTTTTTAATGAGAAGGAAAGGGGCTGCGCTTCTGTTCACTAGTCACATGACTTGTCACCCTAATCATGCAGCTCCCTTGGTCATTTTATAGCAGTACTGAGTTATTTACATTCGTGGTTGACAATTATGCTTTAGGGACAAACTTCTAGATGCTGCTTCAGGAAAACAAGTAACGTCAGACTGCTGACTGTAGATGAGCTAGCTGCAACGCTGGAGATAAGCACAGGGATGAAGAGCTTAAACTACTTTTCTTATGTAAAAAAACATAATAAAAAAGAAACAAACAGACACCCCTACAAACAAAATTCCTAAAGACAACAATTACAAAATGCTTAAGGAAGACATTTCTCACTTCACTGTTTCCAGTGATAATTTAACTGCTTCATCTTCAGAACACAGCCAGTAGTAATTAATTAGACTACTGAGCTGGACAGGCTTACTATAGTAAAATTCTGAAAAACATCATGTCACAGATTTCACATACTGCTTTCTAACAGCTAATGACAGGGAAAATGAACTGAACAGCTCACCAATTCAGAATTTGCAAGTCACACAGTATCTTAATTTAGAGGTCTGGTATATCAGATGATCTCTTGGCAGGTGGGGGATGGTGGTGGTGAGGAACCAATTGTTTTGAGCTGTAAACTAGCAAAGACAAAAACAGCTTGATTTCACAGACACAGCAGTCCTAGGTTAGAGCATCAATGGGCAAAAATATTCATAATCTCAAGGAAAAGAGTTAAAAAACACAGAAAGACTAAAAATACTGCAAATACACTGAGAGTAAGGCCTCATTTGGAAGAGGTTTACTTGTATGACAGACCAGCTCCTCATATCCAGTGAGTATTCAAATCTATTCCTTTTTAGGGGGGTGTACTGTCCAAACTACTGACTACTGAATGCTTCTCTAGTAGATCTGACCTTTGAGAGACAACACAATTTTCTGACTGTATGTCTGAACCTAAAAGACTGCATGACAAGGGTTGGCATCACTTCCACACACTAACATAGTGATCCTGTTGTACTACAACTTGGGCTAAGTGTTGACAAATAAGGGGGCAAGAGATTTATGAGAGAAAAGCTTTTACAATCACCTATGTGCCTACCGTAGGGAAGGACTGACAGGATTACAAGCGTGATCTTGCACAGGGGTAGACAAAGAAAAAACTGGAGTGTCTCAATTTCAAGGATAAAAGGTAGAACAGGNCATTGGCCTTCTTGGCCACCTCGGTTCTCTACTGGCTCACATTCAGCTGCTCTCAACCAGCACTTCCAGGTCCCTTTTCTGCCTGGCTGCTGTTCAGCCACTCTGTCCCCAGCTTGTAGAACTGCAAAGGGTTGTCATTACTTTCAGAGACAAACCTAGAAACATAGACTAAGGGGGAAAAGGGAAAGGGCTGGGAGAGACACTTTTCTCTTTACATAGGAACACCACCGATCTCTGAAGGATTTCACAAACACAGACTCCATAAATGGGGCACTAGTAATCTTTGACCTCTTCCTAAACAAGAATTAAAATGCAACACCTCCTCCCTTCCCCAAAACTCTTCAGTATATGCACGTATCTCAAACACCATTTGGCTAAACAGTTCCACAAAGGATGTGTCAGAAAAACTGAGTAACACTCCTCACAAATACATAGTATTTTCAGAAAACTGATCTTTACAAGAATCTCTTCCATTTCTACATGCATATGATGAAGGTGTAGCTGGGGATGGAACTGCAGTATGAAAAAGAAATTCTGGGGCTTTCACCACCAAGTAGCTACATTTGTAGTTTTCCCAGATTCGTAAGGACAGAATACATCTCTGGCAGCACTCAATGACACAGGGAGAGGAACTTTGAGATGAATTATCAGAGAAGCAGAGGAGTATACGCTGTTTCTTTGGTGATAGATGCTGACAGCTGAGGGAGTAGTGGCTTGCTGAGCTACATAAAGAAAAAATTACACTAAAGATCCACTCTCTTCTCCTAAGGGAATGAGGCTGATGTTATTTAACACTGAAAGGACATCTATGCTGGCTTGAATGATATGGCAGAACACTACACAGAAACTACTTGAAAGTATCATTGTGTCCAGCACAGCCATTTTTGCCAATCTGAAGATGCACACTCAATCACCAAGAATCAAAACCGCNACTGCAAAGGGTTGTCATTACTTTCAGAGACAAACCTAGAAACATAGACTAAGGGGGAAAAGGGAAAGGGCTGGGAGAGACACTTTACATAGGAACACCACCGATCTCTGAAGGATTTCACAAACACAGACTCCATAAATGGGGCACTAGTAATCTTTGACCTCTTCCTAAACAAGAATTAAAATGCAACACCTCCTCCCTTCCCCAAAACTCTTCAGTATATGCACGTATCTCAAACACCATTTGGCTAAACAGTTCCACAAAGGATGTGTCAGAAAAACTGAGTAACACTCCTCACAAATACATAGTATTTTCAGAAAACTGATCTTTACAAGAATCTCTTCCATTTCTACATGCATATGATGAAGGTGTAGCTGGGGATGGAACTGCAGTATGAAAAAGAAATTCTGGGGCTTTCACCACCAAGTAGCTACATTTGTAGTTTTCCCAGATTCGTAAGGACAGAATACATCTCTGGCAGCACTCAATGACACAGGGAGAGGAACTTTGAGATGAATTATCAGAGAAGCAGAGGAGTATACGCTGTTTCTTTGGTGATAGATGCTGACAGCTGAGGGAGTAGTGGCTTGCTGAGCTACATAAAGAAAAAATTACACTAAAGATCCACTCTCTTCTCCTAAGGGAATGAGGCTGATGTTATTTAACACTGAAAGGACATCTATGCTGGCTTGAATGATATGGCAGAACACTACACAGAAACTACTTGAAAGTATCATTGTGTCCAGCACAGCCATTTTTGCCAATCTGAAGATGCACACTCAATCTCCAAGAATCAAAACCGCTGGGGGTTTTTGCCTACATTCACTTCTTTTAGCACTCGGTATCAAAATCTTCATAGAGTCACAGAATATGCTGAGTTGCAAGGGACCCATCAGGATCATTAAATCCAACTCCTGGCCCTGCACAGGACACCNCACTAGTAATCTTTGACCTCTTCCTAAACAAGAATTAAAATGCAACACCTCCTCCCTTCCCCAAAACTCTTCAGTATATGCACGTATCTCAAACACCATTTGGCTAAACAGTTCCACAAAGGATGTGTCAGAAAAACTGAGTAACACTCCTCACAAATACATAGTATTTTCAGAAAACTGATCTTTACAAGAATCTCTTCCATTTCTACATGCATATGATGAAGGTGTAGCTGGGGATGGAATTGCAGTATGAAAAAGAAATTCTGGGGCTTTCACCACCAAGTAGCTACATTTGTAGTTTTCCCAGATTCAGAAGGACAGAATACATCTCTGGCAGCACTCAATGACACAGGGAGAGGAACTTTGAGATGAATTATCAGAGAAGCAGAGGAGTATACGCTGTTTCTTTGGTGATAGATGCTGACAGCTGAGGGAGTAGTGGCTTGCTGAGCTACATAAAGAAAAAATTACACTAAAGATCCACTCTCTTCTCCTAAGGGAATGAGGCTGATGTTATTTAACACTGAAAGGACATCTATGCTGGCTTGAATGATATGGCAGAACACTACACAGAAACTACTTGAAAGTATCATTGTGTCCAGCACAGCCATTTTTGCCAATCTGAAGATGCACACTCAATCTCCAAGAATCAAAACCGCTGGGGGTTTTTGCCTACATTCACTTCTTTTAGCACTCGGTATCAAAATCTTCATAGAGTCACAGAATATGCTGAGTTGCAAGGGACCCATCAGGATCATTAAATCCAACTCCTGGCCCTGCACAGGACACCCCAAGAGTCACACCAGGTGCCTGCGAGTGTTTTTGATATTGTGGCACGCAGAACTGCCCCCAGCACTGGAGGTGAGGCTGCCCCAGTGCAGAGCAGAGCGGGACAATCCCCTCCCTTCCCTGGCTGTCCCTGATGCCCCCCAGGACAGGGTTGGCCCTCCTGGCTGCCAGGGCACAATGACTCACATTCAACTGCCATCAACCAGGACCTCCAGGTCCCTTTCCACAGCACTGCTCTCCAGCATTCCCCAGTCCGTATGTACATCAATGTCTTTACTACTACAATCAACTAACAATCTTTTATTTCCCTTTTCTTTTTATCTATCTTATTATTTTTACTGCTGCTCCTATTCATCTCTATGTATTTACTTTGCTTCTCCACCTTCCCCTTCCAACTAGAAACTTCCCAGGAAGGAATAAATTAATTTGACCATTCTGTCTGTTAACATGGCTTCAAATCAGCACTTCACTCATTTTGTTGAAACTGGGGTCAGAACAAACTGTTATGAGCAACACTTGCATATTGACTGCATTTCAGCTCCAGCGCTGAGTATGAAATAAATATTTATATCTTATAGTTTGGAATTTAATTAAAATGTGAAATATAAAATAATTCATAAAATTAAACACACAAAATGCTCTTTTTGCATTACAGTGATAATTTGGAAATTTTAGAATTAAATTACTTCATAATCCAATCAAATAGCCTTCAACATTTCTTTGAAATGCAGCCTTGCAAAATACAGGGAAAATGGCAGAGAATTTATCTTGTAATTTCAACTGAAAAGCAATGGTTATCAGGATATGAATATTCTAAAGAATTTCATCTATAAGAAACAATTTTCTTTTATAAGTAGTCACATATAATATTACTTAGAAAAGACTAATCGAATCACCTCAATTTGCTTGTTCATCAATGATACATCCATCATCAATTACAATGCCTTATTTTGGCATTTTCTTCCCCTTTTTTCCTTCATCTGCTGCCTGCTCAGTCAACTTAAACAATACTTTTAGAAATGGTTATGTAAATACATCTCTCCTTGCACATAAGTATTTGCAGTTCTTTTCATTTAGAACTAAATTGATCACTCTAAATTTTCCACACAACCTCTGAAGTCAATGATGGAGTTGTATGAGCAAGTGACAACTGATGTGCTGGGAGAAATCAGAGAGGCAGCAAGGGCAAAAAACACAAGGACTTTGGGTGACCTAAGAGGTGAAACGTTTGGATGTTATCAGCGACTCTTCTACAGAGAAAGTGGCTATAAAGGCCACAAGGGTAAATGCAACTACTGGGATGGTACCAAGTGACACCTGAAGCAAAACCTTTCAGCCGAAGTTGTCTTTAATAGCAGCTATAACACACTCAGATTCAACTTATCTACAGGGGAAATGCTTGCTAAAATAATCCAACATGAGGCACCAACCATCATAAAGTGGAACTATGAAAAAAATAGCATGTTTTTAAAAATAAGCCGGAATTAGTAGGAAGGAAAATTGCGTCCTTACAGACAGTACAAAAAGTACTAATGAAGATAATACTGGAGACGCTTTGCTAATGCATACCTTCTATTGGGAAGGGCTTGATATAGCAAAAGAAGCCAGTATGACCAATATCAAGCTAAAAGAGTTTACTAGAATTAAGAGGACATTAAAAAAAGCTGAATTTACAAGCTAGAGAAAAACACAAGGACCACAAACTCCAGTAGTTTAGAGGTAAAAATACAAGTAGACAGGCAAAAACAGTTTAAGTAGTAACTGGTAAAATGAATTCAAACCAGACAACTTCTTGCAACCCACTAGGAGCATAAAATGCACCAGCTAGTTCAGTAGGGCAAGGTCATGCTAGGGACAAGAAATGGAGGTCTTACAGGCAAGAAGGCACTGTGAAGAAATAAGGAACTTTTTGTATGGTATACATCTTAGAAGAAACAGTAAGTCTTATTCCAGGATCCTGGTGAGTGAGCATGTGCATATTTGGGAGCATGGAGAAGCCTGGCAAAGGATCTGTCTGAAACAAAATTAAGCACAGAAGAGGTAGTCATCCCCATAACCAAAATTAATTGCCAGGACCCAACTGGATCCACTCTAGAGAGCACATGAGAATGAAACAGGTGAATTACTAGTTGTACGTGACCTTCACTTAAGATTATTCTGTTATGTGAAGACATGGAAGTTACAAACCAATCATTAATGCACATTTTGGGGAACTACATACAGGCCTGTAATCTAGATGTCTGTAGAAGCAAAAATACAATATAATAACAGCTAGAATTAGTGAACACCTGCATAAACACAATCTGCTTGGAAAGAGTCAAATACTGTTAAAAGAAGTTTCACATTTAAAACTTGGGTTTTCTGAAGCAGCCAACAAGCACATGCATAAGGATAAGTCAACTGATACAGGTTACAGTGGGGGTACTCAACAGATTTTTTAACTAAATCCTCACCAATGGTTTATTAGGAAGATGATGTTAGGTCCTCAGGTGGTTGCACAACAGCATGCAGAAATGGGAAACAGTGTACGACTAAATGATAGATGTCACAACAGAAGGAGGCCACAAAGGACACAAATACCACACTCAAAAACAAAAAGCAAGCAGATCAGTTTACTTCTCAGTACTTCTTATGCTCACATGCAGGGATTTTGAGAGGAAAGTGACACTAAGAATGGAAATATCACCTAGAGTATTCACTATAGTTGACCATATACAAAAGTCAAATGCACTCAGTCCCTGGATTGAGCTGCTCCATTTCAATTCAAAACATAATCTCAGCAAGCTCTGTGAAGGAAAGGGCTCCACTCTTGAGATCACAGTAGAAAAAATATTATCAGTACTTGGCTTCTGCATGCTTTGTGAGCTGTTAGAGCCAAATCCAGAACATAGCTTTTAGTTAATGTGCATAAAATATTACATGGCAGCTCTGCCCAAATCTGCCAGTTTGACTTGTTTTCTCTTGACAAGAGATGGATAATAGCCTAATGCGGGAAGTCATCTCCTGTGTGAAGCTAATCATCAAGGGGAAAACAGTTCAGGTATAAAAACACCCCATGCCTTCAATACATTTGAGGCTTCCTGAAGAGCACAGTAATTAAGATCTAACAAATGAGATTTTCTGAATTATAGAGAACAATACAAAGAGAATGATGACAGAGTAAACAAATTCTTTCTAGTCCTTTGCTGCACAATTTCTATTCGTGGACATGACAGAGTACACTTCAAACAACAGGTGAAATACTCACTGAAATGTTTTAGGGAAAATATTTAAGATCTCATAACAGAAACTTAAAAGGCAAGTAGATCACTTTTACATTTTATTCAAAAGATACCATCTTTGGATATAAAAGGTTTTAAGTGACACCAGGGATAGAAATTAAGGCAAGTCATCTCTACCATTCAAAATCTGCAGAGGGATTGTTTTGTTACCCACTTTGACCATGCTTGGCAGATGAAGAGAGGATCACAGCATAAGAAAGCGTGTAACTTGTCACTTTTTCTAACATGCATGAAGCCTGGAAACTATCTTTTTATAACAAATAAAATGATGTTTCAAAGGCAAAACACAGTTGTGACCATTTTTGAATGTTCTTTGTACATATCTGGCATTGGGCACTTCTGCCCAAGGCACAACACAAACCTTATGACACTTGCTTTGTAATCTTCTTGTAATGTTGGAAATGTCACTTCTTTTTTTACAGTACACCATTAACTAAATCCAGAAAAGACCTTCAATTTTGTGTGCTGGATTTGATTTAAAATATTTGACCCAAATACGTGACCTGGCCTGGTGAAAGGTGTCCCTGCCCATGGCAGGGAGGCTGGACACTAGATGATTTTTAAGGTCCCATCCAAGTCAGAACCCTCTACCGGCNGGCCTTACATTGGCTATCTGTTCACAAGTCTTTTGCTCAAATGAACAGCTTTTGTCTGTAGAAAAGTTGATTTTCCCAATACTGTAATAACTTTTTTTATTGTATGTGGAATAGTTCCTTCCAAAACATATTCCACACCCATCTGAATATAATCTCTGTGGCATAGATTTACAGAACAAACAGACCTATGGATTTATGTGGTATAAGTTTTGATTTCTATTCCACAGTACANCTTTTTATAACAAATAAAATGATGTTTCAAAGGCAAAACACAGTTGTGACCATTTTTGAATGTTCTTTGTACATATCTGGCATTGGGCACTTCTGCCCAAGGCACAACACAAACCTTATGACACTTGCTTTGTAATCTTCTTGTAATGTTGGAAATGTCACTTCTTTTTTTACAGTACACCATTAACTAAATCCAGAAAAGACCTTCAATTTTGTGTGCTGGATTTGATTTAAAATATTTGACCCAAATACGTGANGCATTTTTCTTCAACCCCCAGCTCCTAGAGCCAAGAATATTACAAGGAAATTTAAATCTCTGCTCAAGTCTGTAGGCTTAATAACTGTAAAGGGAAAGCTTGTGAAAATGTGGATCGATTGTTCCATACATACTCAGAAATTGGAAGGTATACCAATTTTCTTTCCAATTGCAGGATTTGTCTTGAAAATGGCTGCAAACAACCAGAGTTCTGGAACAGGGGTTGGCAAATTCACTTACCAGTTGAATTTGCTACTACTATTTGAATCTAATGCTTCAGAAAACCCAAATTGGAGACTCCATGGTAAGAGAAGACATAACTCACCTGATCTTGTTAGCATTTAATTTC
>VYZR01101730.1:10238-22953 GCA_013400675.1 Oxylabes madagascariensis | reverse complement strand
TCGGCCGAGCTCAGCCGTGCCCAGCCCGCGGAGCGGAGCAGGTAGGGGCGCTGCGGCCGCTCGCCCCACAGCGGCCGGGGAGCGGGGCGGCGGGGAGGGGGAGGCGCGGGCAGGGACTCCCTCCGCCGCGCCCGGACAGCCGGGGGTCCCAGAGCGGCGGGACAGGGGCCGTGCCCGGTGGGGGCTTCCTGGGGGTTTTCTGCCGAGCTTTCTGGTGGCCGGGGCGGGAGCCCCCACTGCGGTCCGGGAGCCCCGCGCCCCTCCGGCCGGGAGCGTGCGGGGCCGGGGCAGCCTCCCGGGGGCCGGACCTGCTGCCGGGCGCTCCCGGGCGCGCCCTTCCGCGCTGGAGTCGGGCTGAGCTGTGACCCATCCCCGGGCGCAGCTGGTGTGTGACCGCAGAGGGACCGTGGCCAGGTGCAGCAAACGCGGTGCCCGCAGGAGCGGGTCGGGCTGGCCCGGCGGGGTGCTGCTGTGCGGGGATATCGGCAGAGTGCCTCTGCTGCCTGCTGATGAGACTGGGCATACAGCTGGCTTCAGTCGGCTCTGTCTTGATTGATTTCCAACATGTGGACTAGATGCTTCTGTAGCGATCTTACCCCATTACGACTACAGAAATCTGCTGCTGGCCCAGCCTGCTGTGTCCCTTTTCCCCCCTTTCCTTTTTAAAATCCCTGTGAGGAGTTCAGAGCAGTGCTTGCAGTTCAACAGCTGGGTAGATGTAAATGTGAATTGCATTTGCGATGTTACTGGTAACAAATCTGTTGATCAGGGGATAGCGGCTTGTTGCACTCCAGGCATGCTGATTCTGCCCCAGAGCATTAAAGCTCTGCTGTGTATGTTTTCATGCAAAATGGGGTGTTTGGTACAAAAAAAATAACAAACCAAAACCCCAAACCCAACCATCCTGAAGTCTAAACATTGGCTTCAGTAAATCGTAAAGCTAGTTTAGGATAAAGTGTTCCTATGTCTTGGACAAGCTCTAGCATATTTGTGTATAAGATGACAGCTTGAAACTTAGTAGCTGTGCAAGGGAGGGACAGTGTCCTATTGCAGTGCTCTGAGAGGTAGTGGCTGCGGAGAAGAGCTGCTCTTGGAGATGTTTGAGGTGCTGTTGAGAGTAGAGGTTCACAGGGATGTAATACATCCCACCACTTGTGAGGTCTCTGGGTTGATAGCTTCTGACCCATGTGCTTCTGCGAGGGTGAACAGCTGGAGAGTGCTGTCTTGATATCTGCCATCAGTGATACTTCCTCTCCATGTTTCTTTTCGTTGGGTTTTTTTTTTTTTTTTTGTCTTTCTCAGACATCCTGGGCTTAAGAAAAATCCCTTTCAAAGCCTGAGATGTGAACCTGCTGCTGTGAAGCTTGCTTACTGCATGAAAACCTTCAAGCAGAAGCCTGTGGCTAGAATAATTTTGGTGGACCACAAGGTCAAAAGTGTAGAAATACTGATCTGAAAATCTAGATGGAGGTGTCTAGTGAGAGGAGCAGTCTCAGTAGTGTGCTGCTGTATGCTGATGTCAAGCATATGACAAACTGTAAAAATGACAAATTGCTCAGCTCTTACTAAATTCTTCATGAGCACTAAATGGGAAGAAAGTGTTAATGAGGCAGAAGGGCACTGGGTGGTACAGTCAGTGACCTGTTCTGCAGTGCCACTGCATGGGCGTAGGAAGGCCTGCCAGTGTTCCATAGCAGAACCTCTTGCAACAGTGAGGTAGTTTTTAACATTTACATTAGTTTTTGGTCCGTTGGCTGGAGCAGGAACTCTTAGACCTGCAGTTATGATTCTTTAGAAAAAAAAAAATCCATGGGTGCTTGCTCATACTGGGCAACCCACACAGGTGAGAAGAGCCTTGCCAACTGCTCTGCAAGCCTATGTTTGGATTTGGAGTGGCTCAGAGAAGTGAGTAGCCTCTTCTCACTCCTAACATTGTGTCCTTTAACACCCCTTTCAGAGAAGAATCTTGCTGCCAAAATATCTTCACTTGGTGTACCCTTTCTGGACCTAAACCCCTCTTTGGCTGGGTTTCTCCATCCTTGTCAAGGGCTCTGGGGCCCGCTGAGATGACGTTCTCATCCCTGTGCTGCAGGGCTGGGTGAAGTGTTTGTTCAGCCTCTTACCTGCGTGCGACAGAAATAGAGTAAGACGCAAGCTGGGCGCCTGGAGAAAGCCCTCCCTGTGGGCAATCTCCGTCCTGCTGCATAGAAGCTCCTCCCCTAAGAGGATTTAGCGGCTTTAATGATGTGGTTCATCTGGACTCTCTTCATTACTGTTATTGTCTCTATTTTAGTTCTCGGGTGACGGGCAGGTGTAGTGTGACCTACAACTGTAAGCTGGTGTAGGAAGTGCTCTAACGAGGCCTTCCCACAGCTCCGTGGAGGTTTTCTTGTCTCTGCTACTCAAACCACTCTGCTTCAAGCTCTTGGAAGTGCAAGGGGGTTTCACATGAAATTTCTCATCTGACTGTAACCAGGGAAAGGTTTTACCACTCTTCTGTTTCTCTGTGTCCTGGTCTCACAGCTGTAAGGCAGGAAGGGTCTACCCAGGACTGCAGGTGTTCATCCAGTAGACATTTAAGTCAGAGGGATGCAGGTGGGAGTTTTGCAGACCTCTGGTAACCACAGGCCCTAGGGCACTTTTCAAACCATGGCTGTGGTTCTTGGTGCCTGCTGGCATTGTTACAGCAGGAAGCACATGGCAGAGGCAAAAGGCATTGCCACAAATGCCTTTGGGCACTGATGGGATAGGGTCTGTTATGGGAATGCCAGGGGATGCTGGAGTTGGACCATGCCCCATGCTATCTGAAGCAGTAATTACTGCTCCACTTTAATCGTGCTGGTGGCATGGCAGCCACTTTTTTCCTGGTCTGGTTTCCCTTGGCTGTTGAGTGGGAGGTGCTAGAGGGGGTGGGTCTGTCGGGACTCAGTCTCTGAGTAGCGTGGGAGGCTGGAGGAGGTAGCAATATTTCCAATGGGCCTGTGTAAAAAGGGGTGGTTGGAGCCGCAGCCTTCTTGCACTTACTCCGCAGTTTCCATTGTGGAAAAACTTATGTGCACCAAAACTAACTTCTTACTGCCAGGAATTATGGCATTCACCCTAGAGTGCCTTAACTTCACCTCTCAAAATAGGAGCATGACATCTGTGTCCCCTTCTTCTTCCTCCCTGCCTTCATTTGTCTCTGTACATGGATCATGCCATCCAGAGATCTGGAGTCCTTTTGTACAGCCAAGGGGCAGCTGGGCCCAGTAGCCTGCCCACCACCATGTGGTTGTCAGCCTTAATGGGCAAAGAAATAAACTGTGTCCTTGCACTAATGCGTCTGTTGGAGGAATGTGGGACTGGAGCTTTCTACAGGCTAGTGATTAATGTCATACATGTGAAGGGATGGCTGAGTGAGCCACCTTTCCTTCAGCAGCTGTGTAATGAGATGCAATCATTACCTAACCACCTCTGTCTCTTTTTGGCTCTTCTGTATTCTTAGAGGGAATGAAATGGAGGAAAGGCTAAAAATTACAGGCTCTCTTGGCATGGTAAAAGGAATAATACAGGAGGCTCAGTCAGCGCCAGCAGTTCCTTGACGGCTGGTTGGCGGTGGCAGAGCCTGTTTGCTGAAAGCTCTCTGGGCTATCAGGGCCTGGAAACACTGAAGCACTTAATGGCTGACTTCAGTATAGATGGGGTGATAAGTGAAGCAAAGGAACTGCGTAGTGGAGATTGCTTAAATCACTACTTGTGTGCACTGTCAGATTCAGAGCTAGCTAATTTTCTGGAAGAAGGATGAGGCTTTACTGTGAGCAGCTCTGCGGAAGGGACTGCCTGGCTGATCACAGAAGAAAAAGGGAATACAACAGTAGCCTGTGGGGATGGGAAGAGGGATTGGAGACTGTTGACTCTGAACCCAAGCGTGTGTCTTTTTGAACACCACAGAGCCAGGGAAGCTATGTGGTTTGTGGCTCATCCAAAGTAGATACAGGGGAAAAAGGGAAGGAGACTAAGCTGGAGACAGGCTTTGTCCTGTGGGAAGAGGTGCGTGCACGGTCTGTCTGGCTGACTGTTCTAGTTCTTTGTCTCCTTGATGGAGCTTCAGAACTGGGGCATCACCTACTGGGACGCCACCATTTAAAAGCAAAAAAAACACTCAAACCAAAGTCCAGTGCGTGTACTTAATTTCTGAAAGTTGCTGGTGTGGTAAGTGCCCTGTCTGTCTTTATGGAGCTGAGAAGGACCAGAGGAAGAGCCTTGCACATAAGCAAAGTACTGGTGGAATTTGTTAAGGATGCTGTTGGGCTGCTGATTTTAGTTGCTTTGCAGCATAGCCTTGAGGCAGGTGCATCATGAAAGTGCTTTTACCCTTTACTACAAAATTGCTACTGAGCTGTAAGCAGATTGCTGATCCCTTCCAGTATGATGATAATCCCGTGGCCATGTGTACTGGAGAAATGCTGATCTGGGATGAACTGTATACATTAGGATATCCAGCAGCCTGAAGATTTGAAATTATATAATGGGGGGGGTTCCCTTTGTAGACAAAACAAGTCTGTTTCAGTCTCTCATATGCAAGCAAAAGAACAAATGAGCTGTCAGAGCTGCAGCCATGTACCTTGAGATGAGCTGATCTTCCCACAGATGGAGTTGGGAACTGCCCTTGGTCCCTCCTGCTCCCCATCCATTGCCATGGAGGTAGTTCGGGAAAGGAAAGGAATTATCTTAGGGGTTTGCACAGCAGGGACTGAATATGCTGTAAAGTAGCTTTGCCTGTTGGGAATGAAGCAGGCTGTTTACCAGAGTTGTTCTGGAAAAGGGTTTACAGTCACTGGATCTGATCATATTTTTCTCCAGCACCTTGCTTTGGTCACTACCTCTGTGATCTGTGAGGTTTCTGTGTCCTCACCAGCATGGTTTCAAGGGACTGCACAGGAATTTGATGCCCTCAGCTGCTGCCTCTACAGGAGAGGCTTCATGCAGCACCTTGTCTGTCTAGTTTTAAAAGCAACCTGCTCCAGGATGCTGGTTTTGCTTGGGCTGGTGCACCAGACTGGCACAGGTTTGAGTGAGCTGCCTCTGGGGTTTTGTGCATTAGGTTGCTGTGGGGCCACCACCTGAACTGTGCTGGTGCAGGGCTTCTGGAACAGCAAGGCAGGTGTGGAAAGGGCGTCTTGGTACTTGACTAGGACTTCAAGGGCTGCTACTGTCATCCCATAATATAAGAATATGGAAATCCTAAATGCCCAGAGATTATATGTCTCCTGTGATAGCTGGTTAGCAGTTTTGTTGGTATCAATTGCGAAGTCTAAATTGACTAGATTATCTCTGCTACTGCACAAGATGCCTCAGTGCTTTAGTTAGACCTTTTCAGGGAAGTTTCTATACCTTTTGTGGCCTTTCCGTTTCTAAGTGTTCTAGTAATTGAGGAGAAAGTTTGTGTTGGGAGTCTTATTCCCTTCCTGCATGTTTTTTTCTGATTTTTCCTTGGTCCTGCAAATGGCTTACTTAACATTACTTGGAATGTGCGTGGAAAGAAATGGAAAAGAAGTTCTGTATTCAGTGGTGGCAATATCAAGGGGTTTTTTGGCCTTTGGTCCCAGAGCTAACATGCCTGCTTTCCAAAGTCACCATGCAGACCGCTCTTCTCCTCTCCTCTCTGCTTGTAATCAATTAGTTTGTAGAGTTCTCTTTACATAAAAAGGTGGTTTTCTGGCTGGTGTGGTGACAGGACACGGACTCTAGAGCTGCATGGCTTCTGGGACATCTTTCATGTGGTGCTGTGGCACAAAGCATCCTCTTGCCTGCTGTGGAACTGGTCACATATCTGTCGTGGATTGAAGTTGCTGGTGATGAGTGAGTCTTGAGTGGCTTTGCTAGAATGTCCTCAACTTCCCAGTGTGCTTCCTTGGCCTCTTGTCCCCTCGCTCCCTTTCCTCTGTGTCATGGAGCTAGGCTCCCTGTAAAACACAGAAGCAGAGCAGGACTTGGATTGAGACAGACTGCTGACCTGCAGGTTAGCAAGGCTGTTTGCCCTTGCTACTGCCTTGTGTTTTGCACGGACCAAACAGATATGGGAGCTATTCTGCAGCATCTATGCTGCGCACTTGAAGAAGCTGGGGCTTAAAAGGCAGGCAGGAGTTCTAATTATGCTCTTAAGACATCTGAAGTCTTGCGGGAGAGAGGAACCCCAACCAGACAAAACTCCAGCTGCCTAAATGTGCTTTCCCAACAGCCTAGGAAGCTGCTGGACTCTTCTTTGCATTCAGGTCCCTTTCTAATGGCAGCTTGCAGCGATGCACATGGAATAACTAAAGAGCGCTCTGAGTTGTGCAGTAGATCTGCCTATTCCCCAAGGAAGCTCTTTTAATTAGAGAAGACTTCTGCTCGGCAGCTATGTGGAACAGTGCTAGACCACAGCTGTGTGGAGAAGCCCAGGTGAGCTGTGTGAAACGAGGTGAAGGCACAGCTCTTCCCTGCTTCCCAAGGGGTCCGATGCACTTCTCTGGGGAGACTGCATGGGAGTGGGGGAAGAGGCTGCAGATACAGGAGATGTTCTTGCAGACTGGTGGTGTGAGGGAGTGGAGCTCTGTGTGATGGGTCAGCCTTGCAAGTGACCCCAGCCACTCCGTGGGACTTGCTGCAGGAGCGGCTGCTCCCACGCAGAGCGCAGCAGCTCCTTCGCCACAGGTCCTCCCAAGGCTGAGAACACCTTGTGGGAGTGCAGCTAAAATGGGGGTGGTCCTGGCTGCTCCTGAGGGGTTGGAGGTGATGCCCACAGCTGCTGGTGCTTCTCCTGCTTGATGTGAGAGGACCTGAAATGTCAGAGTTTCCTCTCGCCCTTTCTCCCTGGGGGAGGTGTTGTGACTCACGGCTTCCTGGAACGAAACTGAGGTGGCAAAAATGCAGATGCCAAAACTTCATGAGAATTTTTTAATGTCAAAAACTGCATCAAACTGCTGTTGCCTTGGCAGAAGAGACTATTTCAAGGAAGGGCTATTTTGAGGAATGGCAAGCTGCTTTAATTCCCAAGTCCAAGACCTCAAAGGCTTCTTTGATTTGATGCTCCAGTCCTGCTGGTGGCCTCGGAACCTGAATGTTTCTGCATTCATTACCAGATCATTGTGTTGCAGCTTTGGAGGCTGTTGTGTCAGTGATTTAGATTTGATCCTGTAGTAAAACACTGGGTTCCTGCTTGGTGTAGCTTCAGGCAGATAGGAAACCTCTTCCTATCCCAGCTATCAGCCACTGGCAAGGCCCACCAGTATGTGTACAAGCAGATGGCCATGCACCCGGTGCTGTCCCATGGGAACCTGAACTGTTGCTCCTTGTTTGCCCAGAAGAGAGACAGCCTTTGCCACAGGGTGTTTGCTGTCAGGAAGAGCAGCCTGTGCAGCCGTGTGTGAGCTGAGCCAGGTCGGCAGCTGTGTTACTGTGGTGTTGTCTGATGGTTATTCCTGTGCCCAGGATCTCACTGAAGAGCCCTGGTGCTCTGTGATGAGTGGTTCTCCTGCTGGCAGCCTCCCATCAGAGGAGGAGCAGGCAATGGGGCTTTGCTGGGCTGCGTTTCAAGCTCCTGCACTAGCAAGGGGTGGATGTGTGTGCCAGGGGCAGAGGGAGCCATGTGTGACAACCATAACCTGCCTGGGCAGCGTGTGTGAGACCCCTTGCTCTAGTTTTAGGTGATTGGTGAGTTTGGCTTGATTAAAAATTGTGGAGCTGATGTGAAGTAAAGCCAGGTGAGCTGTGGGGGGAAAGACAACAATACAGTGGGATAGAGGCAAGTAAGAAAAAAATTGTGTCTGCAATCCTATTAAAATGTCATTTTAGCCTCAATCATGATTACAGATGAAACAGCCTGCTTTTTTTTTTTTTTTTTCTTCTCCCTGAAATGGGAGCATTTATGTGTGCACTGAGGCTCATTGGATTATTTGTAAATTAGTTATTCTGGGTTCTTTCTTATTTCAAAGTAAATACTTCTGATCTATTCTTTTCCATCTTATTCTCCTAGCATTTTTCCATCAAATAGTCTTCTGAAATATTTATGTTCTAAATATAGAAAAGGAGACCTTTTCAGGAAAGCAAAGGCCACCCAACCTCTCTTGGTTCAGGTTCAGCTGAACCCGTTCTCCAGACCACTGTGCATAGGTCTGCAGACTCCAAGGAGGCCCCTCTTTTTCCCAAAACAGACCCAGCTTTTCAAAGTCTTGCTGTCTTTTTTAACTGCCAAATTCCTAGGGAACCTATCCCATATGTCTGTTCTTCTTGGCTTGAAACAGTTCTGTCCAGAACCTCCACATGTATTGCTTTGAAGGATTGATTATTTTCTTTTTTTGGGATGGTGTTGAAGGCATGATCTTAACTGCAGGTGGCAGGTCTATCACTAATCAATGTTCTTGTATTGGTCCAATTAACTCTGCTGGGATTACCTGCATGGTAATGTTAACAATCACCAGGGTAGCAAAACACTTCTGTGTGTTGCAGCCTGCCTTGGAGTTCAGGGCCATCTTCATCGACGGCCAACCAAAAGTTTTTGGGTATCTCTGCCAACTGGCTAAGTGTTCTCTAGAGGACCCCTTTGTTTTCCAGCCTCGTCCGCTGAGATTTCTTATTGTGGCATTTCACTTCCTAAAATGCTTAGCCTGGGAACAAAGCAGCTTCGCTGCAGCTTCTGTACCAGCTCATGCTGTGTTATTCTTGCTCCTCACAGCGTTGCTCTATAATGCTGTACAGTGTTGCTTTCTTTTCCATTTTCAGTCTTCTGTCAGAAGAGCTTGGCATGAGGAGAGTGTTCTCTAAAGGTGAAAGGAAAAAGTGCTAGACAATGCTGCTGTACATCTGAGAGACTGTACAGCAGCCCCTGTTGGGACTGCCTGTTCCAGAGCAAGGTTTGAAATAGCTTCTGAGTTGCATCCTCAGAGTGATCGGGGCAGCAAGAGGTTTGGCTATCGTGGCCAGGTGCTGCCAATTAAATGTGAAACTATTTGTATTATTTACCATGATGTTGGAGAGGGCAAATGTGGTAGAGGTGAACGTTTTTGAATAGCAGGCAATGACTCGAAGTATCTGTGGTTTAAAGTCCTGCACTTTAGGGCTTTTCTTGCCCTCCTGCCCTCTGTATGTCATCATTTTGGAAACAGGGGCTGCTTGAGACAGAATAACTTCCTCAGGAGCTTTTTATAGTTCCAGCTTTCTCTTTTCATTTGTACCCTTTGGTAGTGCCAAGTGGCATCTGTGGCATGAAACTCAGGATGTTGTGAAATGTTCGTTCAGACTGTCTGTGACAGTGCTGCCCTCGTCAGCAGGGCACAAGGTCCCCTGTGACCCTGGGATGGTCTGGTGGAAGTACAGCTTCTTCTGGGGCAGAGGCTGGGTCCGGGAGTAACCTTCTGAGGCTGTGTCACTGCTGCTACTGTGTGTGTGATTCTGTTCCACTGAGTTTGGAGACCCCAGGCTCAGCTGGCCCTGTCTGCTTGTAACAAATGGTTTGGCTGAGTTGCCTCCCTTGTCTTCCCTGGTATGTAAATCTGGGAGAGATCACGAGGTACTTTGTGTGAGAATCTAGCAGGAATGTTTTACTTCTGATTTCTGTACTGTCAGCCTGCAGTGGGGGCCTTCAGATTGGAGGCCCGTGATGATGGTAGGGCAGACGTTGCAGAAGAGGGGAGATGGTTACAGCTGCTGATCTGTGCTCTTCTGCTCTGGAATCCCATGTAGCAGTGCCAATGTACTAGCAGGGGCACAGGAGTGATTCAGGTAGCTACATATCAGCAAATGGTCTATTTGGCAAAACCAAAGTTTCCTAAAATTACAAATAATAAAGGAACTCTTTCTGATAAATGCCAAAAGAGGTATCCCCTTGTGGCCTGAGGCCCTTTGCCATGCCAGTAAGTCTTCTTTTCGTTTTCCAGTCATGATGGGTTTGCAGTACTCTTCCAGCTCTACTTAATCTGTCGCTAAAGGGTTAAAACCTCAGCGTCTTTAGATCAGTGCCTTGCTATCAGCAAAGGATCTGATACAAAGCATGTGATATGATTAAAATAGACTACTAGCCTGTCTCTTCTGTTGTTCAAGGAAGATTACTTAATTCTAAAGCTTCACAGTCATTTGGAATAACAAGCCAGAGGCCTATTCTGTTTGCTTTGTGGTGGGTTTTGGGTTTTTGGTTTCTGTTTTTTTTCCCTTTCTGCTGCTTGAGACCATGTGGATGTACTCTAGGGGGAGAGGTCTTGGGAGAATCCTGGTGGCAGAAGACACTTCCATCCTCCAATGGGCTGTCAGCTGCAAGGGACTTCATTGCTCTGGTGAGTCAGGGAGTTTGTCAAGGTGTCTGAGCTCCTCCAGAGGTTTAATCTGAGAAGGGCAAGGGAGTGCTCATTGCCCTATGCCCTTCTAAACAGGCAATCTCTAGTGCTTTGACTTCTAGATGTGTCTGGCTTCAGCTACGACATGAACTCCAGGAGAACCTGCAGTTACTGGGCGTGGTGGTGAGTAAGCTCAGCTTCCTTCCTCTGCCGGGTGCTGGTGCCCAGGCTGTGCTCAGCCTCATGCACCTGTCTGTGGAGCTGTGTGGTCCCAGGAGTCAATAAGCAGAGGAGAGGTGGAGAGAGAAGTTGTTTGTTTAAGTGCTTCACAAATTCTTAAGCTGTGGAAAACTTCCTGCCCTTGAAGTAAAACTACTTTCTCTCCTAATTCCTGGAAAGAACCAAGAGAGTAGGAAACTGCATTTCCCAGGTCAAGCAGATGCTATAACTTAGCAACATGTTTGTCATGGGTATACTGAATCTAATCACCCACTAGTTATTTGCTTTAGCATCTGAGAAAATGGAAGTAACTGAAAACCAGTTTGTTTGGAAAGGGAACTTTACAGTAAAAAGCCCTCGACCTTGACCTCTTGCATTTTATGGGAGGAGGAAGCAGGAAATAAAAAAATCAGCTATACTACCTGACTCCTACCTAAGTCTCACAATCTCTGTTGCTGTTTCATAAAATAGAAGAAAAAGGCTTTCTTCCTGCCTGGATTGTGGTAGCTTTTGGGTGGTCTGGTAGGGGGAAAAAGCTGCTGGGTCTGAGGAAGATGTCTCCAAGCCAAGTGGGACAGATATTGTGCAACTCCTTGGAGGAGATTTGGTGACCTCCCAGGAATTGCATGCATGAGAAGGGAGGTAGGGGACCCTGTCCTGTGCATGTACTTGCACCTGGGATTTCCAGGCTGATGACTGGCACGGGGAAACACTCAGAGGCATCCCCTGTGCTGCAGAACTGTGCTGGAGAGAAGCTTACCTGAGCACAAGCAGAATGTTCCTTGTCTGTGCTGGTCACCCTGCTGCAGTTTGGAGTGCAGGTCCTGCTCACAGATTTTGCTCCTCTGTGGGGAGGTGTGGGGCAAGCCAGAGCAGGGGAACTGCTTTTGACACACTGATGCCACTGGCAGATGTGGGAGCTGGTGGGCACATCCATTTCAGAGGTTAGGTTTGCAGCCTGGCAGCTCCAAGTGCAGCAAACAAAGCTGAGCTGGTCTTGTTGTTGAAGCGATTAAAGAGCCAATGTAGTCAAGTGACAGAGTTGCCCAACCAGTTTTGTGAAAACTCTGCATTTTTACTGCATTGTGTGCTGGCTTTAGTCAGTGTGGAGACCTCTTTCTGGACCTGACCTGCAGAGCTTGTTGCACAACTAACATTCTAATACGTGGTAATTAAAAAGAGAAAGTCCACTAAACTGTACTTTTGGCTATTTCTTCTGTCTGCTATTTTTGGTAAGTTGATTAATTTATTTTCTTTTTTTTTTTTCCTTTTTTTTTTTTTTTTTTTGGTAGCGGGAGGGGAGACTCAAATGACTTCTGGGACAGTTTGTGGGGTTTGGGCTTGGTTTTTTCCTCCCATTTTTTGGCAGAGTTCTATCTCTGGTCTTGATGTATGGAAAGTTTTGCTTAAATCAGAGAAATGCTGCCCTGCAAATACCGTCATGCTGCGCAAGCATGAGTGTGTAGGCTGAAAATAGCAAAGAACTTTCTCAATTTGCCCGTTGTAGAGACTGAAGACCTACTTAAATGTTGGCTTTCAAACTGAAGTGCGAAGGCCAGATGTTCTCAAAACGTGTTACGCTGCTTGTAAACATAGAGATAAAAACATGCTTCTGAAACCTCTGCTGCTCTTTGATACTGAACTGTGGGCTTGGTTTCTTTTTAACGATATGATAATGGTTTATAAATATCAGATCACTTCCCGTCGAGCATCGTACATTTCTAAAATACGCATTTCCTTTTTAGAAAATACACAGCATGTGCTTGCTGTGATAAAACATACTGAAAAATCTGTGCCATCGTAGGAAGCCCTGTGGGTGCTTTCTAATCCAGGGTCTTGCTGGAGAAGGCAGTTGCTAGTCAGGTAATACACACAACAGTACATTAACTTCAGAAGTCAGTCAGAAAAGCTGAGTGTCTTACCCGGTGCACCAGGAGCAAGTCTACCTTTGCAGTGTGAGCTGATAAGTTCCCTCAGAAACTATTCCTGAGAAATCTGTTCTTTCCAGTGGTATTTCTGCAGTACTTGCAGGCAGCTGTTGCCTTGCTCTAATCTGCTCCCTTAGCCCCAGGAGTAGCAAATGTGGAGGGACTGCATGCACGTTTGAGTCTCTATCCTGCAGATGTCTTGCAGATGCTGCTGGGGTCTCACTGTACATGTCTGTGCTGGTAGTTCAAAGTTTGCAGATAATTAAATGTGATGCTACC
>VYZR01101729.1:125897-148811 GCA_013400675.1 Oxylabes madagascariensis | reverse complement strand
CATTTAACCATTCTGCTGTTTGACAGCAAGGACTATAGAGAGGGTCATATTTAGCACTCACTGAAATACAAGAAATCTGGCTTCTGTACCAAGTGTGGTTATAAAAATATCTATTCTGGAATTTATATGTGGTGGTCTAAGTTTCTATTTTTGAGCAGTCACAGTGAGAGCAGTTTGCACCAGTGAGTTGCTCTGAGGCATTGGGGCACTGAGGTAACGGTAGGGACCAGCATCTGAGAGGCTGGGAGTCCTTTAAGCCCTCAGCCTGTGTTCAATCCATGAATATGGGCCACATCTTGTTACCAGGGTCAGCCAGCATTTCTGCTCTGCCTCTGTGTCCACCCTGACCCTCGTGTGGGAAAAAATCGATTCTTGGAACTTCACACAGGAAAAAATTACAGAGAAGGATTGAAAAGACAAGTACCCTGAGCAATATTTATAAAACATGAATTAAAGCTTCTGGTCCTCTTTAACAGGATCCAAGGTGCACAGTGGCTTGGGGAATATTTGCAAACATCCTGCATCTGGCTTACAGGAGATGGATCTTAACTTTTAATACAATTTCTGTATCCAGGACTGAAATTTTCTTTGAAAAGATGGGATTTCATTAGATTTGCCTCCTGCAAAAATAACTGTCAATAGGTAAGCCTTTTGTAAAACTTTTGTTCCCAACAAGGGGTTTTCATAGAACTATGCAGAAAATGTCCTCACTTAGTAATAACAGAAAGGCCTAAATAATCCACGCATTATTTGTCTGTACATTGATTTTATTTGTCTGTACCCTATAAAATTTGTAGAAAGGTTTTTCAAAGACACCTTTTTATCTGTAAAAAGTTGCTAACTTTGAATTTTGTGCAATATTTTAGCACTGTTCTACTCTTTCCTCGCACAAAATAGTAATTGAGTAAGCATCATGGACACTCACAATCCAACATTTGACACAGCTCAAATGCGGATTAACTTGCATGCTTTTTTGCATCTCTGTCTCCTGGTAAAGGAACTGCCAAAGTTGGTGTTTCACATTCCCAGAAGATTTTTTCTTAGCAAAAATGTAAGTACTAGATAGCCTGTTATTCTGTGTATAAACACGAAGCTGCACTAATGCATAATAAATTTCAAACCTAGGGTACAGGGTCAGTTTCCAGAAAGCACCCAAAGTATATGAAATTCTATGTCACAATTGTAACACAAATGTTCCCACAACACAGTCCTCTAGAGAAAAATGCATACTTGTTTTTACTCCAAAAAATGTGAGCATGTCCAAGCTGATGTTTAGTGTAGAAACAATTTTGCAGTGTGCAGTGCTGCAGTGTAATCTGAAACATTTTAGAAAGTAGTTGCAAGAGCTGTTTTGCTATTTCACTCTCACAGTAGCAAAAGTAATTCTCTTTTTTTTCAGTGATAAGTACTAGGTGATCAGTATTCTCCTACCCTCTCCCCCTCTTCCCCTTCCTCCCCAAAATATAGAAGTTTTGGGTTAAGAACACAAAAATAATGACTTTTCTTGGTATTTATGAAACAATTTGTTCTACAAAAAGCTCTCCTTTCTGAAAAGGACATTCAAATTGTTGCTTCGGTGATAAATCAAAAAACTTTTCACGAGAGGCACATTGTAGGGCACACACAACTTNGCTTCTTAGCTCCAGGAAAGGAGCAGGGGCACGGAGCCTCCTGCTCTCTCTTTGCCTTGTTTGGATTAGGAGATGGTCTGCTATGGATCTCATAGCTGCATTTTGGATCTTCAAGAGTGGAAACTTTTAATTATCTTTCACTAGAAGAAATTTTTTAAAAAGTGATTTAAATTGTCTTCTTAATTGTCATTGAGTTGTTTCTTTTCCAAAATCATGCAGATTATTGGTTTGTTTTCCTAGTGTCTATAAAGAAAATGAAGGTACAGATGCAAACTTTGCACCTTAAGCCTGTCTCTAATATGTGTCTATTGGAGGAAAAATCCTTTGCAAGTGCATTTAATTCCTTTGATTAAAAGTTGAAAGGTAAAAGTAAAGCACAAAAGACTTTGTACTTTCAATTAATAGTAATTCATAGAAATATATCTGAAAGGAAAAAAGATGCAGATTTCTTGACAGAAAGAAGAAGGTGAGGTGACACAAATTATGCTAAGACTCTGCATTATAATTAAAACTTCTAATTGCCAATTCTAAGGCATACAGTTTTAAAAAGCAGACTTCTAAGCAAAAATACTGCTTAAAGGTAGAAGGTCATCTGGTTAGGATTCAAAATAAAAACTCCTTGATGAGTTTCTGATTCTGAGCTATGATTCTACTAGTATTGGATGATGTAATAAATTAATACAATAGCATCACAACTTAATGATTGTTATCTTATTGATTTATACTATTTCCTTGAAAATAACCAGTGTTCTAAATTCTCTGAATGGAATTCAAACCTATTAATATTAATGGATTATAAAAAAGATAATTTTAGATCTTGCAGTTATTCATAAGTTGAAATGGAAAGGTATCTTCAGAACAAAATTTGTATCACTCTAAATAAAATACGGGGAACTGAATGAAATATCTGACATCCTGTTGAAGAGGTCTAGACACAACTTTGCATATCAGGTTTTTTTGACATCAATTTATCAATCTTCTTAGTGACAATCTTACTATTGCAATGAAGTGTGACTGCACATGGCTGAAGTTCATACTGGCCTTAATCCCACTGGTTAACAAAAGCAATGGAAAAGACCCTGATTAAAACAAAAAAGGTATCCTAACATTCAGGAAAAAAACCCAACTCTGGCATCTCAATTTGACCCCCATTCTTATAAGTTTGTTGCAAGTACAATTTTGATTTTAAATGGTAAACTACACTTTCTTTTCTTTTTGTCTTCATTCATAAAATACTGGATTTTAGCTTATATTTCCTCAGGAAACATAGACTCTGTTAGTATAAAAGTCTAATGGCAGACCATGGGTAACATTGTGCATGGTGTGGTAGAATCTGTTGTTAGCTGCCTGGGCTAGCTATGGGTGATCTAACAAACTGGACCAAGAGGAGCCCATAACCTGCCCAGCAATATTACATTGAAATCCTGTTCACTGGAGCGAGGGACAGTAAAGTATGACATTGGTCTCTGACTGTTGAGTTGGTGGGCCAGAACCTTCCTGGGAAAGATGAAATATGGCAATGATCCTGTAAATTTGGAAGGATTTGCTGCTGTCATCACTAGAGAAAGGTTGTTATGTCCCATCCCATCCCACCATCAAGATGGCTTCGCCAGCTATCCAGTTTTGCTAGTGTTAATAATAGCTCTAAAATATGAGATCATCATGGGAACTAGTTGGTGTGTGTGGTAGGGAGGTAGCAAGCTGTTATTGCGTCTCTCCAGTCTGTGCTGTTCCGCGTGAACAGGTTTCTGGAGCTGCCGAATACTTCCATTTCTCTCATTTAGCAGAGTTATGTTTAATCAGCAAAGGATTTTAGTTATTGGATATGAGTTTTCGCTGATACTGGGGTGTTTAGTCAAGTGTGAGATGGGTGACTGGATCTCAGCTAAGAAAATGATATATTAATTGAACCTGGAGCATCTTCGAGTTCAGTCCTGATCCTAACATGCTGAAGCAGGTCAAAATGGTGCAAATATGAATAAATATAGAGCAGAAATAAGGGGAAAATGTTCCAAGTTCTTATAGTAGTGAAGCTGTGGAAGAGGTTTCTACTCAGAAAAGGATTGTTTTGAATTCAGAACTCTGTTTCAGTAGGACAGTGATTGACAGTGGTGTTTTAGTGTTGGAACACTGGCCTCGTTTGACTAAAAGTTTCCCTCCTGTGTTTCTGAGGCTGCTAACATGCAGGTGTGTATGTATTTTCACTCACCTGAACAATAAATCTGGTAATAAATTAGTGGGAATGTTCACAGTTCCATTATTAGCTTGATTAAAGGCTGGAAGGATCAGAGCTTTGACTTTCCATAATTTAGCAAAAGGATCTCCTGAGTCTGAACTACTAAATATTACCAAAAATGCAAACAGTTTCTAAAGTCTGCTGTGGTACACACAGTGAAGGTTGTAGTCTCATGAAAGAAATCAAAAATCTTGAGGAATGCCCTTAAAATATTTTGGACTTTTCTTGTTTGCTTCATCCCTCAAAAGAATGAAAGAATTTTGGTCTACTGAGTTGTGTGACGTTTAGTTTTTCTTGAATTTTGCATTTCACTTGCCTGCTTTCCACATGACTGCTCTAACCAGGGAACAGAGTGCATACTTAGTAAGTGCCCTTAGTAAGTCAGATTTCACAAAAATTATTTAAAAGTACGTCTCCAACTCTAATCACACATTACTTCATATTAATGCAGGTTTTAAGTCTGAGTAGATTTTATAGCATAAAAAAGCACCCGTTTTGTCTCTATATGAGTCAAGTGAATAATTCACCATGAATTATTTATAAGATTAATTGAGGTTCCTCTTTCATGTACCACCTATGTGAAATAATTTCATTTATTTTACTTTTTTTTTCCTTTAAATTCTGAGGTATGTATGCAGATATAAAAGCAGAGCTTCCTTACCTAATGGTTCTTGGTCAAATAAGATCCATGTTTCTGTATCTTGAATGGATGAGCAGAATATAAATATGTTGTGGAAGCAGATGTTATAATTACAGATTTTAAATCTACTTTTGACAAACACTGCTTAATAGGAAACCTGCTCTCAGAAGTTATTACCAGGAATAACGTGAATAGGATAAGATGCTTACATAAATCAAACACAACAGAGTAATCAGAACCATCTCTGAGTTCACGTGCAGGTATTTTTGGTGAATCCTCCTTTGGAATAGGAGAAGAGGAGGTGTGCTGCCTACTCTGAAGGTGCTGAAGCGCCCCTGAGGCGCAGGGCAGCGCGCAGGGGCAGGGAGCGGACAGCAGCTCTGTGGTGCTCCAGAGAGAGCAGCACCCACAGACAAGGCAGGGCTGGTACTGCCTTGGTACAGCGGGACTGCCTCTGGTGTAGGGGTTAGGACACTCAGTCTCTTTAATACACACCAGCAGCCAGACCAAGTCCAGGCTGCCCAAAAGAAAGATGTAGGAGCTGTCTTCCTCCTTTGTCTGTACTCTGTATCAACTCAGAAAGAATCAAGCTTATGACACCTACTTTATAGAGAATTTTAGACTCTTAATCCTATTTAAATTTTAATGGGAAGGCTTGTTATAGTTTCTATAATTTGAGGCATTAAAAGCAGATGAAGCATCTTTAATCATAAAAGCTTCATTGCTCTAATTTACAATACCTGCATTTTAAGCCCCACCATAAAGTGGATTGTATTTGGGGCCATGATAGTTCTCAGTCAGCAAATCTGATCCATCAGGAAGCCTGTTTACATTAAAACATTTTGACAGCACCAGTAATTAAACCTGTTTCCCTGGTGCAGAGTAATATTTTAAATGCCCCTCTGGCTACAATACCATTCAGGTTTGTCTGTCTTTCTCCCTTATCATCCACTGCAATAACAAGATAATGAGGAGATGGGAAAAATAAGGAGGACTGGACTAGCAATTAATAATCTAAGGACACAATCAGAATGTTAAAATATTGTTTTAACTGATTTGTGTATTAGTTTGTATGACACTGAAAAATTCCTTTGTTCATTTCCATGTGCTTGAGAAACAATAATAGGAAATCATGGCACCAGTGCCTGCTGCTGTGAAAAGTTATAGCCTAACATGATAATTTCTGACTTTGAAGTGTAAGTTGGCTCTAGAACACAGCTATGCAGTTATTATGTAGACAGCATGTGATTTTTCTCTGTGAACCTTGCTTTGAATAACAGTGCATGAAAACTAGCAAACCCTAAAACCTGATGAACTCATGAATGCATGATTTGGACAAGTACATACTTGTGCCATGAAGCCGAGGGTAAGATCTATTTGACTTACACACAACATAGTTCAGATGCTGCTCCCTGTCAGACCAACTAAACTCTAACATCCCTGGCCATGCTGCTAACTTGCTTCCTATGGGCCTTCATCTTAAAAGCCCCAAACTGACAGGTAACCATCCACTTATTGATGTTTCTTGGGAGTAACCAGTCAGTTCTGCTCTTCTCTTCCAACACAACAGGCTACAGTGCTGCATTTCCAACCATGCATCAGAAGCCTTTGGAGGAAATCTTTGGAAGAAGAGTTCCAGGCATGGGTGTGCTCTTGGTGCTTTAACTAACATATAATTTTGTTACTCTAAAGATGAGGCCTTGGCACACGTAGCTGTTTCATTCTTTCCTGGTTCTTGCAGGATTATCAAGGTCATTATATCAAAAGTGGACAGCTCAGCCTGGGAAATCTTATTATGTTGGGAGAATGTGGTGACTTCTGGCAGTGGGCTGAAAGCAGGAATAGCAATCCATCATGAGAAGTTTTGAGAGGGAACGGGACGTTCACAGGAGGTGTGAAAAATAAAGGATATAACTCTACCCTATTGCACAGCCAAGTATGTTGCTCTTTCCAATAGAGTATTTTCTACAGCTGATGCACAGAGAATTTTCATCACTTGTAAATGCTTGAGAGCATATCTATCATGTACTTAACTGAAGTATTTATCACTTAAGAACATCTTTAAAAATATCAGTAAGCTATCATTTTGAAAAAACGAAATATCTACACAGTTTATATTCAAATACATGCTTCCCCTCAAGCTTGAATTCACACAAAATTAAATGGAACAGCTTTTTTCTCCTTTCATGTATTTTTCCCTCTAGATTGTGAAATAAGGCATTGCACAAAACTGGCATGTCACTTGTGCAATCTACAATCATTACAATACAATCTTAAATGCTGAATCAGAAACCCTGGGATATCTTCATATTCAGTGCTAATTGAATAATTTCTGTGGCTGCTCACCAGCTCTGCACTGTGTCAGGAAGCTGAGAACCACATCAGAATCAAAGGGATTTTTGAGTAGTTATTACTTTCTCTAAATCTATAAACACAAATATTTGTTAGAAGCAGAAGTAACTGTTCACCATCCATTTTATTGATAATGGAAGCGATCTGATTAAGCACAGCTATAACAATCATGTTTTTATACATATAGTATAGAAGCTATTTGTTTAAAAACCACAACACAGATAACCTGAGACATTGCTCTTAAAGGAGAAAATATGATCATTATTCATAAAGCTATTGTCAGAGGGCATAAGTGGGCTCCGTGTGTCCTGATGCCTCTACATGCTGCTCAGCTGAAGCGCAGCACACTCATTTCTATCTGGGTTTCTAGGGTAAGAGGCTGCCTGGATCACTGGAGAACTGGCAAAGACTGTCTCCTAGGCAGCATAAGGAATATCTGTTAGGAGTAGTTGTAAAAACCTGTGCTACAGGAAAGTTCATCGTTTGTAACAATGACTTGTGTTTGTCGTACAAAACACCAGCTCTGTGCCACGCTGTCTGCTGGTGCTGTATCTGTTTAGTGTTTATATACAAACAATCAAAGTACTCCTGTAACCACAGGACTGGGTCATGTCCTGTCTTGTTCATTGGGGAATTAATTGTACTTGTTTTAGAGTTAGCTGTTAAGGAGATTAGGAAGGTGAAGCATAGCAGGGTGGCCGTGGTTGCATGGCAACTGGAAAGAACAGTAACATCTGGTATTCTTAATTTTCTTAGAACCTTGTCGGTCTTTGTGCCATTGTATGAGTATTATTATTTCTGTAACCATGCCTCATTTTTGTTATTTGTTAGCCAATAGGTAATGTCCTTGATGTTACCAGTTGACCCAAGGGCAAAGTTAGATATAACATTAGATGCTGTGATGTTAAAGTCAGCTTCCTAATTGCCAGGCACAGTTTGCCCCAGAGGACTCTCTCCAGCAGCAGCATAGAGGAAAAGGTCTTTCCTCACAGGAAAAACCGGCTTTGAGGTTAGTCAGCTGGTGCTGTTAGCTACTTCAGCATAGGGTGTGTCTCCTGAAACAATCGATCTAGTTGAAGTTTTGTTTACTGTCCACCTGCAGGACTATATCTTTCCTTTTAGGAGCTGGGAGAGCAGGCTGTCTGTCACAAGTGTGGCTTCTGTAAGGAAAGCTGCATTAAGTGCACTTTAACTCCTCTTCCTTCATAATTTCCCCACCTGTGCCTCTGAATGCTTTATGTTTTATTTCTGACAAACAAAGGAGCCTTATTAAAGCAGTGCTTTACTTCATTCATTTTTGAAAAAAAAAATCAGAAAGTGATGTGATGTCAAGTGTAGACCAGACTGGTTTTGTTCATCTGCCTTTAGAATTTGACATCACTCCCCCACCACATGGCTTTCTTCAGTGGTTACTTTAAAATAAAAGGAAAAACAGGGTTTTCCACAGAACTTCCCCCTAGGGTGCTGTAGACATTGAGCAGACTCAGCAAGTGCCACAGCACTTGGCTGGTACAGAGCCTTGGAAAACCTCCCTGGCCTTGCCACACCAGGGACAAGATCTATTTTAAGCTCTCCTTGCCTCTGTGTAGGCACCCAAATCAGCCCATTTCTAGGGCAAAGCTGCTGATTTCATCAAATCTGACTGACAGTGGGGTTTGGAGAGCAAAAGCTCAAAGGGAAGGTGAACATGCTTCCCACACTGCTCAGCACCTCTCGCATCTGGACCCACTGATCTGCTCAATGCCAGACAGAAAAAAAGAATGCCAAAACCATACCAAAGCCCCCTTTTCAGCCTGAATCCACTGCTGGAAAGATCAAGCAGAGACCTAGAGTTTTGTGAGCATCAACCAGGAAATATTTTCTTCAGTCAATGAACTTCAGTGAACCTTGTGCATGCGTTTGCTTGGCTGCTACAGTGCTCATTGTCTCCCAAGAAGCTGTTGAGAGCATTTTGAAAAAGCTAACAATTGTATAAATATAGCACATAAATTTCTTATATTTTAAAATATTGACTAGACTAGCAGATTTTATAACTGGTGCATAAAAATTTCCTTTTGCATACTCTGCCTTTAAGACTTCATTTTATAAAACTACCTTTGTAAATCCTCTTTTTGCTACTTCCTATTCATCCTTTTGTTCAGATCTTTTTGAGACTCAGCCCAGATTAGAATTCATCATGTCTAAAAAAATGAGATGCTAAAGGTATTCTTTCTTCAATGTGCATCTCCAGCCTTTCTTGACAGGCCGTCAAGAAATATGTCTCTAAAAAGCCAGGTTAGATCCTCAGAGACAACCAGTGATGCAGTTCTTAGTAATGTGCTAAAACCCAGTCAGAGTGCACCTTATTGTTACTGTGTGCAGTGATGTGACATGTGAGTTATTTGTTTGCTCTGCCATAAGATAGCATTAGGGGATATAATGTGAACAGATCACTCATTTGTGGAAATATTTATGGTGCTGCTTTCGAGGGATCATTCAATTCGAAAGCAGATGGCAAAGCATGGATATTCATGGACTATTTTAAAAGCTATCTTAGGTAAAATGTTTTCACACAGAGCAGCTAAAGCCTGTAACATTCTGATATTTTACAACATTTATTACTTAATGTTTACATATATTTACAATAAATCTTCATAAATGCTACTCAAGCAAGAATTTGCTAGTTCCAGTTTTTATTACAGTATATCCCATGAGCTCTTTATTGCTCAGGCCCCTGACCCTGCAAATATCTACACATGACTTAAATAATACTCAGCTGAGGAGGGCCTACTATGTTCAGCAGTATTTCTAGCATGGCAGACTCTGAGAACATGTGGTGTGCGTCAAGATTTTCAGTTATCTGGGGATTTGAAACCTCCATCTCATGCTAGCTAAAAGGACTCTAGCTCTAGAAGTGATGATCTTGTCTGCTCAGAACTGCAGAATCTTTCTAAGGTGTTCCTTTGAGCATCCAGAAAATCCACAAATCTTTTTTAAAGATGATTTCCAAAGGTTTTACTATTCTGCACATACAAATTCAGGTAAATGGGAAGTAGCTGTTTTGATAATTTCATGTCATTCTTGCCCAACTACTCGAAGCCCAGCTTTCCATAGTTCAATGTTTCAAAAAGGAGGTCCATGAATAAAAGTCGACTATTCATGTTGAGTTGGAGGACTGACCTTTTTCATGGAATAGGTGATTTAACATGTATTAAAATGCCACAAATTTTTCAGCTTCCTGATTGTGTTTGGCGTCCCTCACCCAGCATTTCCTGGGCTGCCTCTTCCTTGCTGCTTTCTGCTCCTTCAGGAACATCCACATGCTCTTTCCACATGGTGTCTTTAGAGATCCACACACTGAAGTCTGACATAAAAGGAAAAAAAATTATCAGAACGCACTTTGAAATTATTCCCTCAGTAAAACTTGTGACACAGCCCTTTGCTTTACCCATTTCAGCTGTGCTCACTTGCAGTGCTCTTGTTTCCAGCTGTGTGACATTTAGGATAGTCCCAGTCCCCATTGCATTGTGGCGTTTCAGGTGTGGCTCTGTGCCTGCCTTTGGTGGGTTCTGGGTCCCAGCTGGGGCTGTTTGGGTTGTTCCCACTGCCCAGCTGTTTGCCATGAGCAACTGAGCTGTGCCAGAGCCTGATTGGTGGGGATGGGCACAGCCTGGGGCTTTTCCCTGTGCCTGGGGGAGGGTGGGGGGTTTGGCTGCAGTACAGGAGCTGCTGGGAGCACGGGGCTCTCCTCAGTTTTGTGTAGGCTCCTTTCCACAGGATGGGCAGGTAAGTTTTTCTGGTTTTGTGTCATTGAGGCTATCAGACTCTGGATGATGAGTAGTTTTGATAGAGGACATAGGGGCTGAAGTGCATTAAGATATCACAAGTGTTTCTGAAGCAAGTGTCTTTTGAAGTGTTTGAGTTTTGTGGGGTTTTTTTGGGTTTTTTTTTTTTTTTTTTGGTTGGTTGGTATTTTTTGGGGTTTTTTTATGGCCACGTAGATATTGAGGTAGAGTGCTGAGTGTAGATCAGATTATTTTGGTTGTGGTCTGTCCTGTTTCTGAAAAACTACTGGTTTTGGGGTTTGACTAGCTTGAACTTTGTTGAGTTGAACGCATTGGTCCCTGCCCTACTGGAATACCTTCAGATGTTAGAGAGAGTTTTTTATCCTTTTTACTGTTTCCATTGGGTCTTGTCTTGTTATAGCTCTCATAGTAATAAAAATTATTTTTAAGAGTATCCTGCTTCTTCTCTCTCCTTCATCAGCCCCAGCCTTAGTATACTTATTTCATGTTAAAATTGAAATGAGCTCTGTGACTCATTGAATGTGACCTCCTCACCCACTGTGGGTTGTGCTTATACTTTAGCAGTGCTTTTGGGAAGGGGCTATCCTTTAGACCTCCATTTAACTCATTGCTTTTTTTCCATCTTTGTTCTTCTGCAGCCTCACATTGCTGATCTCTTTACTCTTTCTGCTCCTACAAATTGGACTGTCTTTCAGCTCGCAGTAAATGTTCTTGGTGCCATAGCAGGAGCAGTATATGCTCTGGGAAATACCTTGCCATGAGCACTCAAAGGCTGATGTAGAGTATGTACTTATATGCATATGTATGTGGTGTTTATTAAAATGTGCTTGAGTAAGTATTAATAATGGATACAATGCTAATGTTTGTTATGGGTTTTCAACCCACTGGGGAAAGTGGAGTATAAACTACAATTTGAAATATTTCCCTGTTGAGAAATAGGTGGATTATGACTATTGCAGTGTGCTCACTTTTCAGGAAAGCTATTAGTTAAATCTCATTAATGCCATAAATTGTCTGAAGGAGATAATATGCCTCTGAAAAATGCTCTTGAGTAGGTAAGTACTTGTGTACAGCCATGTTAACAGCATAGCAAAGGTGGAAGCTGTTCTTTCTGACTTAAATACAGTATCTCTGTTATCTGTGCTTCTAGAGAAAGACCTGGATAGAACAGACCTGGGATTTGCTGTCCTTGTTCACTTTGGCCCAGTGTGGTACTGACTTCTGCAGAAAAAGTTGGAAACTTAGATTGGCTAAGATGGTGCACAGAGTTCGTATGTGCTATTTGGGTTAAATTATTTAAGCCTGGTTTCCACCATCATTCATGCTCTGTGAGGGTTTGTGCTATGAAAGCCTGTGAAATATTACAGCAGGACTCTTTCAAATTCCTCATCTTGCCTGACAAAAAGAATACTAAGGGGTAAAAGCAAAACAAACAAATGAGACTCAGCAAAACTTACTGACTCTGCACAATGTTGAAGCAGGCAGTCTGTGGTAGACTTTAAATGAAACAAGAACACAGGGGACTATATTTAATTTAAACACCACTCATCCTAAAATAACCTAACCTGTGGAATGATTGCTGTGCAAACACTGTAATAATATAGCAGACCTGTCACTTCAGTCAGTATTTAATAGTCTCTGGCTGATTTCATTATTAACACTTAGAACACTTCATAAAAAGTGTTGAAAGTATGGATGCATAACCTGTACTGAAATCTCTGAGATCCCACAGAACACTGTTGTAGCTACTGCCTGACATGTCTCAAGGTGGACTGCAAATGATTGTGAACTTGAGCTGTTAGCAGCAGATGCCAGAACCCCTCTTGTTTCAAAATTGCAAACAAAGTAGATGAAATGGGCTCCTCACAGTTTTGCTTCCATGTGGTCTGTGTGGAAGGCTGGTAAGGGAGATTAAATGTTTGCTCCTGCTATTGCAAATGATTGGGAATTATTTTTTCTCTTAATTTTAATTTATATGCAGACTATGGGGACGTATTGTACTGGCTGGAAGATGTATTGAAGGGACAATCCAAAAATAAATACCAAAAAAAGACTGTAATTGCAGAAGTGCCTGCAGTTGTGCTGTTAATGTTTTGTTTTTACTACCCTGTATTCTAAAGTTCTTTTCTATAACACAGGTCCTTATGATCGTTGAAAGAAGCAGACTAGCAAAATTTTTTATAATAATTTATATTTGTGTGCGTATATAGACACTGTAATTATGGTGCAAGTAGGAGAGAGTACCACTAAATTCATTAGCGTTCCTGTGGTTTTCTTAAGGCTCCAGACTTCCCTTAATAGTGAGGGAGAGTGTGTTGGTTTCTCCTTGTGTTATCACTGAGCTTTGGTGGAGATGGTTGATGTAGCTGTGGCTGGGTTGATGATTTTTGTTAGTAACAGCTGGCACAGGGCTTAGTCTAGGGCTTGATCATTGCCTGAAGCAGCCAAAATGGAATCCCTAGAGAGCCTGAGTATTTCCTTAGCTCCTGGCATCAGCTCAAGCCGTTAAGTCACAACCTTCCTATGTTGAATTACAGCAGCTGGGAAGTTTGTGTATTTCCATTAGTGACAGATTAAGTAGTGTTAATTGGAACTTGGAGATCTTAAACTTTGGGTGTACGTGTGCTAACACCTGGCTTGGAATAAACATGAGCATGGAGCTTCTGGCCTTCCAGGCAAGAGAAATAGATGGGAAAGATGAGGCCAGTGGTGCAGGGGTCTCCATGCTTAACATGCTGAAAACTGCTTTGGGAAGGACATTCCTTTTCTGCCTCCTTCAACTTCTATAAGCATCTAGGAATGAATGCCTCGAAGCATTTGACTGGTATTGAGTGGTCATCTGAGTTACTGTGTTCTTGTCTGAAGCCTATGTCATGAAATTGAGAAAACATTGTTGAAAGGATAGGGGATCACTGATAACTGCTTTTTCAGTAATGAATTCCTTGGTGAGGTGTCTCCACTGGATGCATTGGTTTCTCTTTCTGGACAAGTGCATTTCAGATAACAAAGAGGGTGAAAAGGTGGCTAGATTCCCTTTTCCTTAAAAAAAATTGTAACATCTCCCCACTGGGCTTCTCTTTGGTGTCGCTTGAATGTGACACAAACTGGAATTTGGGAATCTCTATAATGGTGCTGAGTATCTGCAGTCTAGAGGTTGGCTTGGTTGGGCTTTCAGCTGATGTTCTGGTAGCACTTGGACATAAGTCACACTTTATTTAAAGGCAAAACAATGCTTAGATCTTTTTCAGACTTCATATAATGGTTTGGATGCAAAAAAAATCGAAGCGAGCTTGAATCTTAGATTAATGTACATTTGTTGTGTGTTCGTATCAGTTGGACTGCAGGAGCCCAACGTTTTCTGTGCCTCCTTGCACACTTAGTTCTCCCATGCTCCTGGGCTGTCTGGCTCCTGTTATAAATGAAAGCTTGTCAGGGTTGTTTGCAGCAATAAAGGGTTATGGGATCAGCCCTGTGGTGTGCTGACAGAGAGACATGTGCAGCCTGGCTTTTAGGGCTGTTGCTGGATAAAGCAGGAGGGAGTTCTTGGTGCTCAAAAGCAGGAAAGACAGGTTGGGTGCTGCCCCAGTGGGAGCAGGTGAGGAGTCTGGCAGAGGAGCTGAGATGCGGTGCAGGAGGAGCCTGGTGCCTGCTCTGGCCTGTGCTGGGGTGAGGTTGATGGGGATTGGGAGAAGGCAACAGGAGGCCACTGCTTAATCTTGTTCAGCTGTTAGGGATGCGTCAACTAAACTGGGCTTGTTTATTTAGTAAACTATTAAAGAAGTTGTCTTCAGGGTATTTATTTCAGGCAGTTCTAGTGAAGTAATCCTTTAATTCCTCAGAGTAAATGCTGATGAGGATTTACTGCAGAGTAAGCCATGTGGAGGTCACTGTGTGAGTGGTTATAGAGTATGTTTGGGAGCAGTGTGGCTGCTGTCCCCGGGGGCTGGGCAGTGGGAGCTGCAGGGTGTCCCCTCAGCTGACCCAGAGCAGGGCTGTCCTCTGTGGCCATTGATGGCTGTGGTTGGGTGCTGTGCTTGGGAATGCTTGTGTCTGAGCCTAGAGAAAGGGGCTGGTTCTGCTTCAGCCTTGGCTGAAACCATTCCTCCTCTCAATGTTCTGCTGGTGTGCATGCTGCTCAGCCTTCTCTCCTCTGCCTTGATCTTTCTTTTCCTGGGTTGTCCCAAATAATGAGAGAAGCCCCGGATGAAACCATGGTCTGATGTGTATAATTCAACTTCAGTACCGTTCTGTCTATATGCATTATTTTGCCCACAATATCATAATGTTTTCTCATTGTTTAGGCAGTGATTTCTTCACTCTGTACCAAGAGTGTTCTGTACTTAAGAGGCCAGGAGAAGGCCTGTGTTCTTCTACTTAGTTAAGATGGATGTGTAGGGCTTCAATTAGCTAGGTTTGCAAATTAGAAATTATTTATCCTCATTTTGGTATTGCTAGAGCAAGTCAAAAGAAATCTGAGGGGTGCTGCAGCCTGTGGTGAGCAAAGGAGCTGGGACTTTACTATTTCATCCAACTCCTTTTCCCAAGGGAGCTGGTTTCCTGGGAACACCAGGGCAGTGTTGAAGCTGCGCGATAGGAAAGCAATGTGGGTAAAATCTAATGGCAATATTTTGGTTGGGAAGCTCGTTACAGAATGTCATTTGGTATTGAGAGTGATGTGCTACCTTATGAAACGGAAATTATTGCCCACAGTGGGAGAACATGTAGGTCCAGTAAGTAACTTATTTGCTCTGGAAATTCCTTTGCTCATGGAAAATTTGTTAGTGGCTGGAGCATGGCTCTGGTCTGAGCAGGTATTCCTGGTCTCTCTCCAGCACTGCGCTGCTCTGACTCCCTTCTGTAAAATGTTTCTCCTTGTGGCTGCAGCATTATTGGCAAAAATCTAGTATTAGAAGCTTTTTCTTGGATAATAATAAATCAAAACCTGAAAGTATTGGGAAAGTAGGGTTGTGTAGAAACTTGAAGCTTTTAGCAACTTCTCTGCTGTGGAGGAAAAATGATGAACAACTTTTACAAGTTCCAAGTTATTAAATCAAAATTTAAACTATCCTTTTCTATTAAACTGGGTTCTTTCAACTTCTTCCATTTCTTATCTCAGACGTGGAGCTGATTTACATGGAAACATTTTGTGTTAGAAGTCGCAACATGTTATTATGTTTCCTTTCCATAGAGAGAAAAAAGTTATATTAGAATTTTACTTGAAATTATGTATGTTAGAAGGCACTTGAAACTTTATATTGACTAACAGAGCACTTTAGTTTGAAATGTAATATGCTCTTATATATAGCTAAAGCATACAGGGTTTGCATTATTTCTGAATAATTGTAGTCCCTGAAAGATCCCGTAGTTGAAAGAGGCTGTTTTGGTTTAATACTAGGAGCTCAAAGATATTGAAAGCAGCTGTTCTTCCATTTAGAAATAGTTTGATCTGGAAAATAACAATAATTCTTATTACAGAGGGGAAAAGGAAATATTTTGACCTAGAAAATAAAGTAAGAAGCTTCATGAGTTCCGAGTACCAGTAGTCACCTTAAAAATGAGAATATTTATGTATGCCTTAATCTGACTTGTCGTTATGTTTATAAAGCTTGTGACATGGCTTAGTACAATGTGTTGTATTTAATGCTATTGTTGACCTATGTCATGAAATAATGTGAATAACAACTATAAAATCAAATGTAAGGGTTTATCTTAAAGCATAATTCAACATGAAATAAAATTTAGAAATATCCTGCTTCTGGAAATTGTTCTGAAAGAAAATGCAGATTGATGCAGTTTGAGTGACACAAGACCATGAATATGTGCATGTTCCTGCAGGCTCCAAATATCAGTGTGGTGTTGGAAGTGAGTCAGGGCTGTTTACAATTCATAGTCTCAGCAAAGGGTGAAGTTTAGCCTTGTGGGAGTCATTGGCACATTCCCATTTGACTCAGTGAAGCGAGGATTTTGGCTGTGGCTCCAAAAGCAGCTTTGTCTGAGCGGTCCCCCTCGCCCTTGTGGAAGAGGGCACACAGGAGGCCCCATCCCTGTGGGGACCCTGGGTTGTGCTGTACCGTGGGCAGTCATGGCAAAGCCTGGAGGCTGGTGGGGGAGCAGAGGGATGTGCTGCAGAGGGAGCCAGCCCTGGTGTGACTGCCCTCTCTTCTGGCTGCAGCTGTTGTCTTAATAAACCATCTCTGTATCTAACACTGACAGGCACGGGAACCTCAACTTGGTATGCCTAAAACAGCAATATTGGTTATATTTTGTAGCACAAATGTCATCTTTCTGAGTGTTTAAAGCCTAAATGCAGACCTTTGAAAGGGAGGACAAATGGATGTTAAGCCCAGCATGTAGCAGCCTCACTCTTCCTTTACCCTGTTGGGACCAAAGTGTGAGGTTACTAGACCCAAGTCAATGCTTCATTATTGGGAAGTTTTTATTTAAGGTCTCTCAAGGTATTAAACTACTGCCTGTTAAGCTGACTTTCATTTTTCTAGTGATTAAATCAGTAGCAGATTTTTATCTTAGAGTGGGAAAGAAGAGAAAACACCAAGGGCAGTGAAATTACAGCTTACAGTACCATAGAATGTTTTGTGTTGGAAAGGACCTTTAAAGGTCATCCAGTCCAACTCCCTTTCAATGAGCAGGGATATCTTCAACTAGAGCAGGTTGCTAGGAGCCATGTCCAGTATGAACTTGGATGTTTCCAGGGATGGGGCTTCTATCACCTCTCTGGCCAGTCTGTTTCAGTGTCTCACTAATTGTAAAAAATATCTTCCTTATATGTAATCTAAATCTTCCCTCTTACAGCTCAAAAACACTACCTCTTGTCCTGCAGCAGAAGGCCCTGCTACAAGAGCATCAGCCTGCCAGCCTTCTTCTCTTGTGCTTGTTGCTGGCGCAATCTAGTACTCNCTGTGGAGGAAAAATGATGAACAACTTTTACAAGTTCCAAGTTATTAAATCAAAATTTAAACTATCCTTTTCTATTAAACTGGGTTCTTTCAACTTCTTCCATTTCTTATCTCAGACGTGGAGCTGATTTACATGGAAACATTTTGTGTTAGAAGTCGCAACATGTTATTATGTTTCCTTTCCATAGAGAGAAAAAAGTTATATTAGAATTTTACTTGAAATTATGTATGTTAGAAGGCACTTGAAACTTTATATTGACTAACAGAGCACTTTAGTTTGAAATGTAATATGCTCTTATATATAGCTAAAGCATACAGGGTTTGCATTATTTCTGAATAATTGTAGTCCCTGAAAGATCCCGTAGTTGAAAGAGGCTGTTTTGGTTTAATACTAGGAGCTCAAAGATATTGAAAGCAGCTGTTCTTCCATTTAGAAATAGTTTGATCTGGAAAATAACAATAATTCTTATTACAGAGGGGAAAAGGAAATATTTTGACCTAGAAAATAAAGTAAGAAGCTTCATGAGTTCCGAGTACCAGTAGTCACCTTAAAAATGAGAATATTTATGTATGCCTTAATCTGACTTGTCGTTATGTTTATAAAGCTTGTGACATGGCTTAGTACAATGTGTTGTATTTAATGCTATTGTTGACCTATGTCATGAAATAATGTGAATAACAACTATAAAATCAAATGTAAGGGTTTATCTTAAAGCATAATTCAACATGAAATAAAATTTAGAAATATCCTGCTTCTGGAAATTGTTCTGAAAGAAAATGCAGATTGATGCAGTTTGAGTGACACAAGACCATGAATATGTGCATGTTCCTGCAGGCTCCAAATATCAGTGTGGTGTTGGAAGTGAGTCAGGGCTGTTTACAATTCATAGTCTCAGCAAAGGGTGAAGTTTAGCCTTGTGGGAGTCATTGGCACATTCCCATTTGACTCAGTGAAGCGAGGATTTTGGCTGTGGCTCCAAAAGCAGCTTTGTCTGAGCGGTCCCCCTCGCCCTTGTGGAAGAGGGCACACAGGAGGCCCCATCCCTGTGGGGACCCTGGGTTGTGCTGTACCGTGGGCAGTCATGGCAAAGCCTGGAGGCTGGTGGGGGAGCAGAGGGATGTGCTGCAGAGGGAGCCAGCCCTGGTGTGACTGCCCTCTCTTCTGGCTGCAGCTGTTGTCTTAATAAACCATCTCTGTATCTAACACTGACAGGCACGGGAACCTCAACTTGGTATGCCTAAAACAGCAATATTGGTTATATTTTGTAGCACAAATGTCATCTTTCTGAGTGTTTAAAGCCTAAATGCAGACCTTTGAAAGGGAGGACAAATGGATGTTAAGCCCAGCATGTAGCAGCCTCACTCTTCCTTTACCCTGTTGGGACCAAAGTGTGAGGTTACTAGACCCAAGTCAATGCTTCATTATTGGGAAGTTTTTATTTAAGGTCTCTCAAGGTATTAAACTACTGCCTGTTAAGCTGACTTTCATTTTTCTAGTGATTAAATCAGTAGCAGATTTTTATCTTAGAGTGGGAAAGAAGAGAAAACACCAAGGGCAGTGAAATTACAGCTTACAGTACCATAGAATGTTTTGTGTTGGAAAGGACCTTTAAAGGTCATCCAGTCCAACTCCCTTTCAATGAGCAGGGATATCTTCAACTAGAGCAGGTTGCTAGGAGCCATGTCCAGTATGAACTTGGATGTTTCCAGGGATGGGGCTTCTATCACCTCTCTGGCCAGTCTGTTTCAGTGTCTCACTAATTGTAAAAAATATCTTCCTTATATGTAATCTAAATCTTCCCTCTTACAGCTCAAAAACACTACCTCTTGTCCTGCAGCAGAAGGCCCTGCTACAAGAGCATCAGCCTGCCAGCCTTCTTCTCTTGTGCTTGTTGCTGGCGCAATCTAGTACTCGACAGCCTTCAAGAGTTAGTGAATTCTAAAGAGCTCTTGTGTAGTTATCTCCACTTTTGCAGAGAAAAAGAGACAAATAAATGACATGCCCACGGTCGCAGAGGAAAAACAGAGGAAAACAAGCATCCTTGTGATGTTCTGTGATGCTTTTGCCTACTGGCTGCTCAGAAGGAAAACGCTGCTTGTCTTTCTCATGGCTGTTACTGGGATGGATGTTTTTAACCACACCTCATGAGGGCAAACTGAGTGGGCAGCTAGAGAGCATCACTACATATAGAGTTATTTTCCAATGGCCTAAACTGCTGCCATCTACCATAAGCCTTTTTGTAAGGTTTGTCATGATTGTCTTTTGCTCCATTGCTGCTAATTGTTTACCTAACAAACAGGAAGAAATAAGCACAATTATCACTGTTAGGTAGAGAAACAAATCTTCAGAGTAGAAGTTATGATAGTTGTGGACTTTATAACCCTCAGGATATTAAGGTGGATAATATTGTTAATGTAAGCTGTGCTACAGATGCTCTTTGTGGTCATTAGTTTTGTGTCATATACACATCTCAGCTTTGGTCCACATTTGCCTTGCTCCTCTCACCACTATCTTTGTGTCCAAATCGCTTCTGTGGAGAAATCAGAACAGCTGTGATGCTGGTACTGTTTATTTTTTTCCAGGGTCTTTGTCCCCCACTGCATTAACTATTTGCAGTACCAGTATCACTTAAAAATACAGTTCTGGGAGGACGTGCTTGCCTGTGAGTACAGCTGCTGCTCCAGTGTCTTTCCACATCTTCTCTCCCAAGGCTCTGCTTTGCTCCACTTTGCAGGTGTACTTGTTTAGTCAGGACAGATGAAGGTCAAGCAAAAGAATGTGTTTTGGTGAACGAATAGTTCATGCATGCGGTGGCAGCTGAATGTTCAGCAGTCTTCACCTGTTGCATCTCCCATACTTTTGTTGATCAAGTTCTATTATGTAGTTTTAACCAGGTAAGACTTGTATCATCAAAAGATTATTTTTTGGATAATTTGTTTATCCACATACAAAGTGGATAAATTAATATACCATGAGTTTGTGTATTTTTTTAAATGCTGTATTTGGACCTTTTTATATTTTCCTTTATAAAATGGTACAGGTGTCTTGGATACCTTCATTAGCCATTTAATAGACTACAGGAATTTTACTCATTAGTGCTATCTGGCTGCTTATCAGCCTTGTTCTTGAGTTTTGAGCATGTTGTCCTGTTACAGTAATTGGCCTTTTTTCTTATCAGGCTTGTGTAGCATTGCATTAGAGTAGAAATAAACTGTTTTTGAGTAGAAATAAAATGAGCATGAATAACGCTCTTGTGTTTTAGAGAATTTGGGAGGATTACTGTGTATAAAATGCATTTGTACCTTTAACTGATAAAGCTATAACAGGGCACCCCACTGAGAAACTTGATGAGTCAGACCTGGAAAAATGGTAGAGAAAAACACAGACCCTCCAGAGATGAAAGAAGGGAAGGTGTTCAGTGGGGATACCCTGTCTTTATGTCAAACTATAGAATTTCCTGCTTAACTGAGAAGTGTGGACAATCTGCTACTGTCTAACTATCAGGAGAAAAGGAGAATCATAGATCAATTTGTGAGCCTGCAGTGAAGGTGACACGGTCAAGTGCAAGGTAAAAGTAGCTATTGACATAGGTCAGTGCTGCTGGAATTTGTCTGAGGAATTGGGGTGGAAAAGTCAGGCAAAATAAAAAGTGAAAAGTCTATACTTGTTCTCCCATATCTTCAATGCCTTTAAGTCTGAGTTGGATTTTTGGTTTCCATCCCCACAGTGGTTCCTGGTGCTCTGTGGTGGAATGACAAGTCTGTAACCTGGCTGCCTTGTACATGGTACTTCAGGAAGGTCAGTGCAGAGGGAAGCAGGAGGGACAGTTGAACATCTGTATTATTTATGAGGTTTCCTATTGGTGAAAGTGGGGAAAAGCCATGGGGAGCCAAACAAATTGGGATGTGGAAAGGCCAAAGCTGAGAAAGGAAACCACAAAATACGAAGGCTGTTTTTAATCTGTCTAGAAATATTATCAATAGTGTTTAATTTCTTGCCACTGAGTAGGATATCACTTTAAAGAAGCAGGATCAAACAATTACGGGAGTTCTTGCTAATCAAATATGACACCAAGAGCAGTACTCACCCTTGCTGGTATTAGCCCCAAGGTTGCATGCAAGGTCTTAGGCACCTCATTTTTCTCACTGGGAAGAAATAGGAGCTTCCCAGTAGAAGCTGGAAAGGTGATTATGGGGAGCTGTTGTCCCAAAATGGATCCATTAGGAAATCACCTACCCTGTTTCTTGCAGTCAAAAGTAATTTTGTGCATCAACAGAAATACACCAAAGAATTAGTGTACCTTCAGTGGTTTCAGTACTTAGTCTGTACTCATTTGGATCTGTGAGTGATGGTAAGTCCAAAATAAATGCCCAGTCAACTATACTAAAGATCTCACTTTAATAAGTGTGATTGACAAGTTTTCAACCTTCCATTGCAGGGGTCATTTGTTATTTGTTGTTATTGCTCGGTATGGCTTTCGCTTTTACAATAACTGACTTGCTTGCCTTTGAATATTAACTTTCTGTATATAAAGAAGAATTAAATCAGATTCTTTCTGATAGAAAAAATTCCTTGTGACGATGTTGAAATAAGACCTTAAAAATACTATTTGCTGCAGAACTTTGAAATGGATGGACAAAGTGCATTAAATTTTGGCAATTGAAGTAACTTTCAAGTTTGAATCATAGAATGGTTTGGATTGGAAGGGGCCTTAAAGACCATCCAGTTCCAATCCCAATTTCTGTCAGGAAGGGGTACTTTCAACTAGACCAAGTCCTATCCAGTCTGACCTGGAACACTTCCAGGAGTGGGGCATCCACCACTTCTCTGCTGGCACCTGCTCCAGTGCCTCATCACCCTCATAGCGAAGAGTTTAGTCTTGTATCTAATCCAGACTTAACTTCTTTCAGTTTTCAGCCATTAGCCCATGTCCTATTGATCTGTGCCCTTGTAAAAAATTCCTGTCCACCTCTCTTGCATGCCTGAATCATCATGGTAAGTGTTTTCTGGCTAAATTGAGTCTGCCCAGTACTTCTTGGGAGCAAAAAGCATTTTTTCAACATCAGCAAATTTTGTCAAATACCTAACACTGTAATAGGCTGTTTGTTCCACTTAGGTTTCCTTTGATTTTAATGGTGAATGGGATATTGCCTTTTCTGTGAGGACTCCTGTAGGATGTGTTTCATTTTGTGCACACTAGCTTTGCGTTTGACAGGTGCAGACTCATCTTATAGAGGATCTTTAATGCCCTAATGAGATCATGTCTCTTTCATTCAGGAAATACAGGAGTAGATCTAATTCTGAAATGGGCTTTACTCCCATCTGAAATTAACCAGTTTGGCTTTAAATGAGGAT
>VYZR01101729.1:26731-50840 GCA_013400675.1 Oxylabes madagascariensis | reverse complement strand
GTAAACATAGCTACATTTAGACAGTTAATGTTGCTATAAAATCTGAATGTGTTCTCATTTTTCTAATGTTTAAGCCAAAAATGCGACATCAAATTATCTTATTTATCTTTGTACCTAAAGTGTGTGTAAAAATTAAAAGCCACTGCTCTTTGGAAGCAAATATCAGTCCACTTTATCTTCCTGATGTACGGTAAACTGCACACACAGAGGAGGTTAGTAGCTGAATGGGGAATGATTATGAAGACGAATGAGTGGCCGGGAGACAGAGTCAGTTTAATGAGCTGAGCAGTAAGGAGGCTGTAATTTTTATAGATTAGCACTGAACTTGTCACTTACTGGCTGATACAACTTAGTTTCAGAATTACAGTATGTCAAAAATGAGCTCAACAAGCTCAAAACCAGTGACAATCTGATTATCCCCCATGTAATCCGAATTACAAGTTCTCCTGGATCTGTATTACCTCTTCCTAATGTTTTATCTGTCACAGGTAAGAAGCAGAGGCCACAAAAGTGCACAATTACTTTTGTGTCAGATGATTATTTTAAAATTCCTTTTCCTTCACCTTGCTGTAATGGCAGAGCCTCTGAGCAGCTTCCCATCCCCAGGCTCTCTTGTGCTCAGTCAGCTCAGCATCTCATCACATGCCAACCCTGAGGGAAGCAGCAATGTGGGAAACAAAACAGTGAATGCCCAGGACCACCACTTTCCTAGAGATGTCGATGATACAGTGCTTGCTTTGGTTACCAGCATTTCATGTTCTTGTGCTAGTCTTTAGCGACCTTCTAACACTCTGTGGGTTTGTCACCAGGTTTTTTTTTTGGATGATCCCAGTACAACAGTGCTTTTCTGTCCACTGGTTTGGAGGCAGAAGTTTGTTTTGCCATAACGTTATCAACAGCTACTTGTTTTAGTGTCCCCAAGAAACCCATGCCCCCCAGTGCCATTGGGTGCCTGGTGCCTTAACTGACCACAGGGACTGCTCCTGGTCAGTTCTGCCATAGTTCTGCTTGGTACAGATGAGCCAAGGACCTGGTTCCTGATAGGAAAGTCAGGAGCAGGACAAATACCTAGGCTGATTTGTTTTTTACAAACTGAGCAAAAGCTGTGCACCCTCAGTCTGGCGCCTTTCCCAGAAGTGTTATTTTACAGGCATGATGCTTTTGATAATGGCATTGCTTCTGGAGTAGCATACAAGGCATAATTATTGTTCCATGAGCAGAAGACAGTTGATTTGTCCCCCTCATAATTCACTTCAGGCCACGGGCTGATTTGTTGGAAGAAGCATTTTGGTTTTAGACAGCTCTGGGACGAGAAGGGGGAAGGCCACATTGGGGTTTTGTTAAGGTAACAGGCTTCTGTAATTTTCGAGATGGCGCTTTTGGTCAGCTGTAGACAAGACTGTTGGGACCCTGGTGACATGAATCCACTTTGGGCCAAGTCCAGGTCGAGAAATGTTGCTCTAGTTCTCTGTTCTGGCAGTGTTTCCCAGTGCTTTACAAAAAGATGTATACTAACAGTGTGGGGATTTTCATGCACCATTGTAAGGTTTTGCTACTTGTGTCTGCCCTCAAGCCCTTCTCTTGGCTGGTTTACCTTTCCAGTGAACACATAACTTTGTTCCAAAAGCTAAGTTTTCTCTTGATATTTACACTGTGAATGTACAGCAAAAGCAGAAAAACCTGGTTAACCTGATAACTGACTTTTCTTTCCTTAGCCACTCACCTGCCATTTCACACTAGGAACAATTTTTACCTGCTGTATTTCCTTTTCCACCCATTAAATGAGAGCAGTGATGTTGTCTTCTTTTGCCCTCTGAGAGTTTTCAACTACCACAGGATATTATGTAGGCATTATTACCCCTGGTCATCTTACAGGTAAATTACTTCACTTGTATCAAATGCAGTAACTCAGAAAAGCTATTTTTAAAATAACGCCCTGCACTAGATAAATGAGCTTCTTATCAAACAGTTTGTTATCGGCAGTTGTCAGCAGCCAAAGCAAGAGGGCAGCTGCTGCCCTCAGACGGATACAAGTCCTGCCACTTCTTCCCCCTACACTTATCCTATTTTTTCAATTTGTCTTCTGCTGGATCATGCTAAAATTAGAATTCTCACTAGGGGTGGCTCCCGTGAATATGCAGAAGTGACTACATGGCTCTTGATGACTTACACCAGCTCTTTAAAAAATTATTTTCCCATGTGCTTAGGGAGCATTACTTAAGTAACAATGTTCATCTGTCAATCAAGGACCTGAACAGATGAGTCCGATGGTTTTTTGTATGTTTGTAATCTTGTCTTTTAAAATCTAAGTTCCTATTTTTAAAATCATTCATTTAAAAAAACCAAAACAAACAAAAACACAAAAACCCCACCATGTATTGACCCTTTAAAACCACTGTATGCCAGAACTTCTTAAGAGATTTGGCACTGATGTTTTTTTCGTAATGGAAGATTCATTAAGGTCAGTTATAAATTTGCTGCAATAAATACAGGAGAATTAAGAGCTCATCAGCATTACCACAGCGTAATGTTCAGTGGATTGAATTATGTACTTAGAAAGATGAATCTGTGGCAATTGGCAAGCTTCAAGAGGAAAGCTGCATGTGAGCATGGACATGTGCATGCACATGTGTGAGAGGAATGGCAGAGGAAATGAGGGGAGGAAAAAGGAATTTAAAAAAGCAAACCATTGTTTTTCTAACCCAGTAATATTTAGAGTAGACATGATAAATATTATGATTGTACTCTTGCTCAATGCCTTGTAATCAATGTTTCTGGTGGTAAATGCTGTGGTGTGACTGGGTATCTGTTCTGCTCTCCTCCCCTCGTGGGTAGATGCTGTCTTTTGAGCCATATTTTGTGCAAACAACAGTATTGATCATGATTGATGAAGAGCGTGAGAGGGTCAGCCCTTTGCCTGCCCTCTGGAGTAATTGGGCTGCAGTTTGTTAAAGCATAAGAGAAAAGGTATTAAAAATGAAGAAATGCACTAAGTGGGTATGAGCTGTGTTCCCAGCTGTTCACAACATCTATTCAGTAATACAGAGCATCAATCTAATTCTCCACACAGAGTAGGAGCATGGCAAGTCAAAAGCCTCTGATAGGCAGTCCTCACCAGCAAGGTACAATGTTCAATTTAAGGAAAGATTGAAAAACATCAGTCTTACTTTAAAACAATTTGTACAGAATAAATTTGGCACTTGCCAGCTATTCCCACAGAGAGAAACTCATAATAGGACAGAGAAAATCATGTAACATGATTTAGGATTCCCAGGATGGGATTACTTGTAATAAAACAGGAGGGAGGTGGGAGAAGGAAGAACTGACAGTAAGCTCTATGTTAATTCAGAATGCCCTCAAACCCCTGGAAATTCAGGGCTGAGGGTAGTGGCCACTCTCAGCATCAAGATTCAGTCTGAATGCAGTTCAGCACAGTTGCAGATACTGGCTCTGAGTGCCTCAGCTGGAGCTGCTGGGTGCAAGTTCCTTCAAAAACCCTGGCCCCTAGGGCTTGTGAATCCTACAGAATAATCCTCTGATGAAAACTGGTGTCAGGTGCTGAACTAGTGCCTCACATGGTTTGCCTTTTGTCTTTCCTTCTGGCAAAATCATTTACAGGATGTGGTCAGCAGAATCTATGCTGACTTCCCATATTGGTAATAAAAAAAGATTCTGTGAAGCTTAAAACTAGATTCTGCTGTAGGTCACGGAGGGCAGCCCTTACACACCACCTGCCCCAGACGTCTTTGGGGGATCTGAGCTGTGTTATGGATAGAGGTAATGATGCTGAAGGCATTTTATCTAACAAAGCCTGCTACCAAAGATCAGCTGGTTAGAGTATAGAGAGGAAGGTATGGTCAGCGCTGAAGGTAATTAATCCATTTAGATCTCATTGGTGTGGGCCTGTAACAAGTCCCAAAGTCCCACAGGGCAGGAAGTCAATACTTTCTCTTTTTCACAAGTTGCATGTCATTACCAGGCCTCTCGTAACCACAGAACTGAGAAAGAAAAGATGAAATTTGGTTTTCTCACCATAAAATCATTAGTGTCCACTGGATTTAAAGTCTCTGCCCCCAGATCAGCAGCTGTTCTCTGCATGGCTGAGGACCTGAATCCTACTGTGCCTTACAATAACAAGACCTAATCTATGTTCTTTCAGAGCTCTATTGTAATAGAATATATTGCTCTTATTCTAATTTTAGCATGGTTTTAATAGGTGGGACGAGGGGTTTCCAGAAACAGATTTTCTTGCCAAAATAATCTTCTGCATACACTAAATAACATTTACACATTGCTGAAAAAAAAAAACAAACTACAGTCTTTTTAATACCATGAAATAAGTTTTCTTCCTTTAATTTTTTTCTTTAAACTATAGTGTTTTAAATAAGTGATTTTTTTTTTCCTGTGTCATTGTCATTTTCTCAAGGTTAATGATGACTTGGGGAAACGGAGTAGAAAGAAAACACATGTGTAGCTCTTAATGGTGTATTTCCATTCTCCCACACGGTGGGCAATGGTGATGTTTTGATTACTGTCCCAATGGAAGGCATAGTGAAAAGAAAATGAGTCCTCATGGAATACGTTGGAGTTTCTGTTGTAGTTAGAATGGAAGCTTCAGACGAAGTTTCTTAGAAAAGACCTGCTGTTGAGTCATGAGGGGCAACCTTCTTGCTTTCTAAACTCCTCAGAATACTGCTGGATCCAATATTAGCCCCAGGCTTGGTCAATAGTTTGTCTAGAGGATTATATAGATGTAATTGAACCTTTATACAACCTTGTCCTGCAAGATTAAGTATGGAAACACAAATGCAGACATAAAAATGCATTATTTATTTTTTTTTGTAATAAAGACTAAAAGACCTATGATCAGAATTATTTACTATGTAGTATAGACAGTGTACCATACTAGTAGTTATACCTATTTTTAAAGGTAGATTTAAGCAATTATATTGGTGAAATAATTATTAATTAGAAATTGGAGTTACTCATTCTTATCAATTACTGTGGGCAAATGTCTTTCACTCAGCCTAAAGGAGTAATCTAGAGGATTGTCCCCACTTGGGAGGAATCTCCACATGCACTCCTAGAAGGGGGTGTTTTAGAAGTCCCTGCCCTTAAAAAGTGGGACACCCCATTGTATAAACTGCTTGTCTGTCAGTCATCTGGTTCCAGACTAGCTCTGTCAGCTCAGCAGCTTTAGATAAGGTATCAGTTCTACCATTTGTTGGTTCCTTTGACAGGAACTTTGCCATATCCTCACTGGTGCCAGTGTCTGCCAGGAAACATTATTCTTCGCATCCTCAGGATGTTTAAGATTGGGATTGATGGATTAGACTGGTCTCAGCATTCTTCACCACCCAAGCTGCATGACCCACGCCCCTTCTCCATCTGTTGCTGATAACTTTTGGAGATAGTGTCAAGTTGACCTGTTTTACTCCTACTTAGGCAGTGCCCCCTGAAGAAGTGCCTGTATGTACATAGTACATGTAATGCTGAATCTGACACTGTACAAAATGTTCTTTACCCAGAAGAGCTCCCCTGTCCTAAGTGCTCCCAGCTGCTGACTGACACACTGCCAATGCACCCTGTCCCACTGAGTCAGTTACTCGATTAATCTGTGGATGAAGTTGGTTGTGTGCAAAGTCCTCAAGGAAGGAGCTAAGTTTGACTCTTACATGCTGACCTGTGTAATTAACTTCATCAGCAGGTCACCTGTTAACTCTGAGTACAGAAAATGAAGGTCTTATTTGAGTTCAGAATCTATAAGCTACTTGTAAAGTTTATTGGGACTAAATCTTAAGCCACCTAAAGCTAAACTGAGCTTTATGCTATTTGACCTCTTTGTTATTTGCAGAAGTGCTAGAGGCTGGCCAGATGGTGTCCACAGAACCGAGTAGCTTCTGTGTTCCTGAGCTGAAGTGGCTGATGGAAATGAGGAGAAGCCAGCTCCATCCTAGCTGTGTTGTGCACCCATTAGAGCCCCTGTAGCCCACCTTTCCATGCAGCTCCTCCTGCATAGGATTTGGAGTTGCTGCATCTCTCCCACATGCTCTGGGAATTTCCACAAGCCTCATGCTCAGGAGCCTTTTTTCCTGGCTGAACAAAATATGGAAGGGACATCACTTGTGAAGGCCTTTTCCTATTTAATCAAAAAATAGGAGGACGGGATTGATTCTTTTCATTAATGCTGCTATTTAAGGCTTCCTGAAACACAAGAAATCTGCAGTGTTGAAGCTGAGATGAGGGAAAGAGCATATGTGCTGTGATCATTTGTATTTATAGACAGACATTTCATCACTGGTACTGGAGCATTGAGTTCTCCTTCAAGGCATACTCAACCTCAAGGTGAGAACAAGGGGTCCTGTTAGAATTTATGCTGCTCAGCCTCAAACCCCGCCATGAGTATAGAATCAGAGCCTGAAATAAGAGTTTGGATCTAAGTTTGAGATGTAAATTTATTTTTCACTAGCTTTAAAATCTGCCTATGTATTGATATAGTGACTTTCAGTACGAGATCCTTGGACAACCTTTCCAGAGCCTGTGAAAGAAATAAAAACCATATACCCTGCACAATATATACACCTTATTTATATGCTGGACATCAACCTGCAAGTGTGACAGCTTCAGTGAATGCTAAGAGGTCTTGTTGCTCAATAAAGCATGAAAGCAACAAAAGTTAATTCACTTAATAATGAAAATAAATGCTAGTTTACAAGGAACAAATTATAAACTTAAAGATCTCCTTTAGGGATGTCATCCTTGTTCCATAAGTAAGGCAGATTTGTAATGCTTTCAGGAAAGATTTAGAAGAATATCTAATGGTCAAGTACCGTTTGCTCTTTGTCCGTGTGTTTTACAGTGCACTGAAATACATACTTACAATTTTATCCTGCTTTTTGCTTTTGCCTGATACACTGAAATGAGCTGGCAAAGCTGACTCCATTTGGATGCACTAGTTGCACAGTAAGGTAATCAGATAGTTAGAAATGTCATCATAAACTTGCCTCCGTAGAGCAACTTTACTTTTTTTCCAGCAATGCCCCTGTTGGAATAAAACCTGTAGTCAGGAGAAGAAGGGTGAATAACAAGGGGGTCTTTAATACTATGTAATTACTGCCTGGTTCAGGTTACCAAAATTATAATGATAATAGAAATATAGTCTGAGTAAATAAGTAAATAAATTAGTCTGAAGTAAGCAAACCCAGCCTGTTCTCAGCTGCCTCCCTTCTCCTAAAAGAACCAGCCAGAGTCTAGTCCTAGGAGTGAATGAAGTGGCACTTTGGAGAAAGGTTGCTACTCCAGGCAAAGACAGACAAACAAGGTGATCTCTCTTTTCCCTCGCTAAGTTCTCCCTGTATTTGCCTTCAGGCATAAAGTGCTCCTTCTGCCAGCCAGCGCTGCCCTGGTGCTGCTGGAGCCTCCCTTCCTGCCCTCATGGGTGCCCCAGGTGGGGTCCCCAACAGTGCGGCTGATGGGACAGAGGTGGTGGCACCAGTGTGGGGGCTCAGCCAGTGGCTGCAGGAGGCACTGAGAGCAGAACAAGGTGCTGCTGCCCAGGGACAGTCTGAAATTTGAGGCCGGTGCAAAGACACTGCCTGTTTTTAATGAATGAGGCCAGGCTTTACATTTGCGTTCAGCCAATAATTAGCAAAAGAGTGGCTCATGAAATGTTCCCTGGCAAAATTGCCAAGGCCTACTCTGATGTCTGGAAAGGTTTTAAAGACAAGATTAATGAGCTAAGTGTGCTATAAGATCACAGAGAATCTAAAAACTTAGGGCAGGTACTGGTTAATTACTCTCAGTGGAGTATGGTGTGGATGACAATGATAATGGCAGTCTGAATGGGCTGACAAATCTTGCTACTAGGCAGAGAAAATGATGATAAATGTCTGCATAAAGACTTGGGTTTAAACTTTTGCCAACCTCTCATCGCAGGTGCATTCTCAAGAGGTCTAAGAATTCAGAGGCTTCTTGCCCAGTTACTCTATGCTGAACTTGTTCTGTGTTTTTAATTTCATATTTGAACATTTTTTGTCTTTCTGTGGCTTCTTTTGATGATGGAATGGCTGTGAAGTACAGTAGTTCCTTTGTAGTGAAGAGGACTTAAGCACAAAATGTGTGAAATTTCTCATTCTATTTGTTGCAGGTATGAGTTCATGTGGATAAGTTTTGTGACGTTTCTGTATTTTGATTTGAGTTGTGGCGATTTAGATTTCAATAGTGAGGGGTTGTTAAGATGCATTTGTGCAGGGCAGTGTGTGCTGCAGCCTGAGCAGGGAACAGCCAGCATGCCAGGGAGCTCAGCAGCACAGCCCTCACTGGGGCTGCTTTGCAAGCCCCCAACAGGCAGCCAGGCCAGAACCCAGAGGTCCTCACCCAAATCCCCACTGTTGGCTGCCCTAGGTAGAGGTGTTACAGCGTCCTCATCCATTCAGGGAACACTTTAGTCAACATACACTGTCCTGGAAAATATTGATTACTGTGTATTACAGAATTTTTTATTAAGCTTATTTAGGTCTCACAGATACTATGGGTATGATAAAAGACCTGAGCTTTGAAATTGAATATGACTGCACCAAGGAAGAGATGGATGTATCGTAAGAGGATTGTGACTTAAAGGGATGAAGTTATCCTTGTTATATCCTATTCTTTCCATGACTAGAGCTGCAAAGCAGAGGATAACATTTTTTAAAATGTTGAAGTGACTTGAGACTCCACATTTGATTCTCACAAGTGACTAGCTACTCTTGTCCTTACATGCTTCAGCCTTCCAACTACGATGAAGTTTAAAAGGAGTAAGCAGTGGAAATAAAGCTCTGATAAAAGCCACTACCTCAGCTAAAACTGCTCTTATTCTGTTCAAGTCCTGGTAGTACTAATGCCAACCTAAAAGTGCTAGATAGGGTAAAACAGGGAGCGGATTTCACTCCTTCTCAGGACAGAGTGTGACAATCATCCCTTTATACTTTGTGTTATAGAGTCAACCAGGTGCTCCTCTCTTCTGTCTGTGCTGCAGGCCAGGTGCAGGAAAGCATTACAGCCACTCCTTTAATTGTAATGGGAGAAAGACATTGAAGAAGCCAGGAGGATAAGAGGTTTTGTTCCTTAGGGCCCGGTTCAGAGAGCTCAGCCACAGTGCTGGTGGCTTCTCCTTTCCCCACACACTTTCCTGAATCAGAAGAGCAGGGTGGGTCCTGCCTTAGAGCCAGCAGTTTTACTGAGCATTCCTAAGACCACCCCAGGGACCCCCATTCAGCAGTCACCCCCTGCCAAAGCAGGGCTGCAGCCACTATTTGTATGAAATGGGTTGGCAAACAAGGCCATTTGTATAATAAACATGATTAATTTCAAATGCTATCATCTTAGTCCCTCTCCTAATCTCCTTCAGATCCTCCTGGAGAAAGATCTAGCACATTTGCTATTACCTCATGCTGCTGTTTTCTAAAGCTCCTGCTTTCCCTGTGAAGATCCCTGTTTTATCATCCCTGAGATGGTGACCATTCCGTTTCCCTTTATCCTCTGGTCCTCTACATAATGTAATTTAAACTACACTGGCATTCCCAAATGAGTGAAGCTTGAGTTTTTACTGAGATTTTAATTCAAAGAAAACACAGAGCTAAGCCATGAGCTGATGTTGTTAAATACGGTATAAAATGCAAAAATGTCATTTCCTTTCCTCTCCTTCCATTTAGAAGCACCAAAATGCTTTTATTTAGCAATAAGTGCCATTTTAAGAATTAAGTTTTTATATGTTGTGTTTGGCAAAGAGGATTAATTATTCTTCCTGCTTAGTTTCTATTTAGGCAATCAAATGACATTAAATGAGTTTGCTCTTCACTGTTTTGTTTAAAAGGGAAAAGAGATATTTCTGGTTTTCACATACAATGCCTAGATGATTCATGTTAGCACAACTTGAAGCAATGTGAAAATAAGGCATTTCAGTCGGGACATTTGTTCCATTAAAACTTGGTTTCTGTTTCCTTAATACCTTGCTCTTACACACTTTTGGTATCTCCGAGTACATTTATTTAACAAAAAAGGGTCTTTTAAAAGTAGTTCTAGAGTTGTAATCACTTTATTAGAGAGAATAGGATGGGTGCTTTTGGTCACAGCTGATGGTCTGGGTGCTTTCAGGATGTTTGCTGACACTGGAGCTCCAGCTGGCAATGAGGCCAAAGGCAAAAGGAATTATAGATCTTTTTCTGCTCATGAGTGTGGTACAGGTTAAGGAGCCTTAGAAAGGCAACACATGGAAATGTATTCTTATTTTGGTGTTATGGTGTTGGGAGGGCTTGAGGGGAAGGGAGAGAAAAACAAAGAGTTGTAAGTTCTTTCTGCAGGGACAGGAGAACCTGATTTCATGCAAATTAAAGTCAGTGAGAGCTTGAAATCTTTACTCTACAGACTGTATTTTTTAAGTGTTTGCTGAGAAGGTTCCATGCAGAAGGGGATCCAGTAATCTGCTTATTTAGCTTCAAGGACTTGTTAGATCTGCAAAATGGGTTCTCTTGTGGCTCTTTCCCTCCTGTGCATTGGTAGTCACAAGGGCAGCAGTGCAGTCCATTCTGATGTCCTAGATGAAACAGGTAAAACCATATCAAAAACAGAAACTCCTAAAACCATATCAAAACAGGAAACAAACTGGTCAAGAAATTATGCAAAGAAAGCAGAAAGATTGAAAGTTGTAGTAAAATCTGCAGCACTTATCCCTCTTGCCCTCTTGGGGGTCATTACAGAAACCTCTGTGCAACACCAGACTCCCTGTGTGGGCAGCCAGAGGGTGCAGAGAGGAGGCCTGATGCCTCCCGTGCTCAGAGGGCAGCTCTTCTCTGGTGGGCTTCCTGAAGCCAAGGGCTGCTGCTGCACCACCTCTGCCAAGGCTCACCATGCCAGGAGCTCCCTTCCCAGGGTGGGCACCTCAAGGAGAAGCAGTTCTGGAGCTGCCTGTGCTGCAGAGAAACATGCCCAGGGCTCTTCCTGCAGGGACTGCGCTCTGGGATGTTTTCTTCTTGTCTAAACAAATGTCTTTCAGAATTAAGGAATGGTTTGGTCTCTCAGTGTAGGAAAACAGGACAGATAGAGGTTATTTTGGCTCATTCAGCTCGTTTGTGCTTGTGAAATTTAGTCCCTTTAACAGGTTCTGTTAGTTTAATCTGTTCCTTATCCCACTGATCTTCCAAATAGAAAAATGCTAACAATATATCTAACTTGAGCCTTTCAAGTGATCCTTGTGAAACACTTTCATTTGCAGTGTAATGAGAACTATCAGGTATTATTGTTAAGGGCCGCTTCAGTCCTAGCTGGATACCAATTCACCTCTCGAGCTTGAAGAATAGTGTATTTCACTCCGTATCATCTGTTCATATACGAAGAACAGACTTTGAAATAGTCTTTTTTCATCTCCTTTTTTTGTTTAGTTGGAAGGATTGACACTAGAAAAGCTCATTTCATGAAATAAGTAGTTCTTGAAGTGATGGGTAACAAAGGGGTATGCTTTAAAGTGAACAGCAACACAATTCTGTAGTTATCCAGCCTGTGACATTAGGTCTATTCACAAAATGCTAGAAAGGCTGGAGTCAAACTCCCATGCAATCTCTTGGAGGCAGGCTGTGCTCACTCCAGCATACCTGCCAAATACACGTGAGGTATTCAGCAAAGCAAATATATATCACATCATCTTTTCTTCTCAGTTTCTGTCCCTTTAATTCAGTGAAATTATTTTTATCATGTACACTGGTCAGAATGCATTGATGGCTGTATGGAGGGCAACAATGTTTCATCTCTTCTGTGTCTTAGGAAACTGTCTCAGAAATCCAGAAAGATGTTTTCTCCCAAGAGGGGGCTTTCTGGGGTCAGCCAGGATAGCTCACGAGGTAAATGATTTTGGCCTTAACATTAATTACGATACTAATTTATGTGAGCAAGTTGTCAAGCTCTCCTAATTGCAGTGACTTCATCCTTTAGTTTTGGTTGGTTGTTTTGTTCTATGTTAGAACAATATGTCACATCTCTCGCATCTTTTATGCTTAATTCCTAGCTTTGCAAGCAAATGTCTCTGCTCACCCAAAGAACAACTGTAGCATCACAAGTCAACATTGCTGCCCTGTAATCCTCCTCTAGCTAACACTGCCACAAAAAACAAGTGATGAGAGCCAGGCTGGCAAAGTTGTCATGGTGAAAAGGGGACAAAAATTAAGGCTGCCCTTCCCTGGCAGAATCCCAGCTGGAATGCAGCACACAAACACCATCTGCTTTCTCCTGCAAATAACCCCTTACAGAGTGCAGTGGGCCTGCCTGGTGGAGGAGGAGGGAAATCCTGCCCCTGTTTAATCACAACCCCTGTGGGTTTGGACTCAGCCTTTGCTTGTAAGTGCAAATTATTATTAACTCTACAGCATGTAACTGAGTCTAGAACTGGAGCCTGGTTAGCACCCTCTCTATCTGTGACCATTCAATGATATCATAGAATCAGTAAAGTTGGAGAATACCTCTAAGGTTACCAAGTCCAACTGTTGACCAAACACTATTCTATATCACCAAATCTTTTTTTCCATTTTTTTTTTTTGGCCAGCTTTCAAATTTTATTTTTGAACCAATGGTCTCAGGTATTTACTAAGCATTTTTAAAAACTTGAACAGGTAAACCATAATCAAACAAAAAATCCAAACCAACAGAACATGAAACACTCCCCCCTCAAAAAAATCCCTAAACCAACAAACAGAACCTTCCCCTTCCTCCCCTCCAAAAACCCAAATAGAAAAGACCACCACATCACAAACAAAAAACTCCCTCCAAAGGTTTATCAGAAGGGTTCTGGAAATATAAGAAACTGTCCCAGGACCATGGATAATGTATAAGAAACCAGCTTCAATGTTTCAGCTCCCCCAACTTCTGAAAATTTCATTAGGGTAATGTCTTCTAAATCTTAGAATTATGTCTGCAAGTGGCCACTGGTTCTTGAAAGCTTCCTGTATTCGTGTTCACAGGAACAAATACATTGAGGTGAAAGCAAGTTTGTGTGTTACTTTAGGAAGCATGTCTGTGAGCACTGTTAGCGTCTACACTTTTACTAAGTAAAGCTGAGCAGCTCGCTGCAATATGCTTGTTAAAAACAAAATTGTCAGTGTAACTGGTGCACTACTTCTTGAAATTCTTTTAAGTAGTTGATGAAATGGAACCTGTGACATTTCAGTTAAATGAAATTTAACTGAAATTTCAGTTAAATGATATTTCAAGCTACTGCTTGAGTAGTAGCTGCTTTGTCTTTGATGCTCACGTTTAAGGCTTCACCGTCTTGGCTCCTGCCATGCTCAGGCTCTGTCCTGGAGAGACACTAAATGTCGCTCCCTGTTTTATAGCTAGAGAATTTCTCTTTTGCTTATCACTGAAATAACTGGGTATTTTGGTTAAGAAATCATACATTTTGTCTTATCCACTCAAGCTCCCTCTCCTTCTATTTTTTCCAATTACATATTGGAAACATAATTTTACTAAGTAATTTAGTCAGTGACTGGGGATTCTCAAGCCTTTCTCTGATTTCCAAAAATCATATAAAGTGCTGCTACTTGTGTAGGGAATTAATACGTATCTTTCCTGCCTTGTATTCTTCCCAGCCTGACAACAGCCTCTGCTCTTTTGCCCCTTCTAATCTCAGGCTATCAGAAAAGCGTCTATTACTTCAAGGCTGATATGATTTGAAGTATCTTGGTTTAATCCCATTTCCCTAAAGACTTAAGGGATTTTTCTTCTTGAATCTGAAAAATTATCATTCTTTGGAAATAATTTGTCCTTAAAGCCTGCTTAAAAATTCTGCCCTGTTTCTCCTCTTTAAAGTTAATAGATAAAAAGTCTTATTTGGAAAAAAAAAAAAAAAAAAAAGGCACCAAATTGCGGTTTCATTTGCTGTTTCATTAAGTTCTAATTCAATTATTGTGATTGCTATTAAAATTTGAGGAAGGGCAGAAGATTTATCAATAACAAAAAGGCAATCTCTGTGTCCAGACTATAATATTCTGGGTGATAGACGCAGAGATTAAAGATGTGTGAGTAAAAAAGCTATTTGACATCAACAAAAACCCAAAGGTCAAATAGGTCATGAATAATAGATAATCATAGATTATCATAAAACTAATTATTATTGACTATTGCTTCAGATTAATATTGGATAATTATTACTCTCTCTCTTACTATTGAATACTATATATTATTAGCTAATAGTTTATTGCCATCTCTAGGGAATTCACCATATACCTACATTCGTATTAAATTACCTAGTTCTTGTTGCTTAAATTCAGTCTCTTTTGTAAATCAAGTTCAACTTATTCCTTAAAGTACTTTGCACCTGCTTTCTGTTATTATTTTTCTTGGCATATGGAAGTCCTTTTAAAATTTCATGTATGCATTTAAATCAGGTTCTGTTATTCTTCAGGGTTGTATAATTTAACAACATTTATTTTTTATCAGTGTTTTTAAGTGTATTTTGACATCTTATTCTTTGGTATAATTGCCTATTTAATTCTATACAACATTTAAAAACCACTGAGTGTTGTAAACTGTCCCATGAAGGTTTCTTTACATGTTACAGCTTTCTCTTTCTTTGAGCTCACGTGTCCTAGACTGATGCAGTTTTTCCACTCTGAGATTTAACAGGACGCACACACTTTGCCCAGGCTGTACAGCACCATTGTCAAGAGAAACTGAACCAAGAGGCTGATTCTTCTCCAGTGCTGCTGTGTGCTTTGCAGCCGGAGTCAATGACAGCTAAACCAAGTCTGCACTCCTGATTCAGACCACAAACTTTGATACTCTGCCGAAAATGACGGGCAGGTGCAGAGCCCTTTATTTGCTCGCAGCAGAGCAGCAGCACCCCGGGGTGCAGATGCAGCCAGAGGCGCTTTCTGCCCAAGCGCAGGCTCCTCACGTGCTCTGCTCACACCGGGGCTTTCATTCTCATGAGATCACTCATATGTTAATCTTTAAACACATGCACACTTTAGAAGTGGGATTCGGACGTCAAAATTACTGAGAGTAATATGTTGGGGGGGCGGGGAATCACCTGTTACGCAGTCTTTGTGGAATTGTTTTAAAAGTTTATTTTTCTACTGTGTCTTCTTGGCCTCTAATGATGGAGATCAGGAGAAAGCACAGAATGGTCCCTCATAAAATAGAGGATTGAGATTTTTTTAAAAATAATTTCCTATTTTAAAATTACCAAAAATGCAGAAATTAAGTTAAGACAAAACTTTCAATAAGAAGAAAGATTTAGTTTGGCAGTACTGAATTTTCAAGGAAAATGTTTTCTCTGCCTCTGTTGCACAGAGTGTAATTAATAGAATTTTGATATTTCCTAGCAAAAACAGAATTATTGTATATCAGCTTTAGATAATTACAATTTTACATTTACATTATAAGCTTCATCTGAAGGGGTTTTGTTTGTTTTTTGTTTTTTTTTACATGCCTGATAAGTACCAACATATATATTTGGTCACATACTAAAACATTTTTTAAAAAAGAATAAGATTGCTCATACCTTCTGCTATTTACCACTTTTTAAATGATTGATCACACACAATGTATGGTAACTGTATTGGTTCATCATTCTTAGGTCTTTTAATTCCTACATGATATTGTTTTAATGTTCTCGGTTAGTTCCCTTTGATCACTGTATATATCTCAATTATTTTGTGAGTGCATTTTGTCTATCAAGCAGGTCCTTACCATCAGCACAATCCCCACTGTGTAAATGATTCTAAAAGGAACCTTCATAAAAGCAGTCTGCACCTTTCTGGATGTCATTTGCCTGATATTTAAGTCCTGCCAGGAAATGCTGCTTCCACTTCTCCTGGTAAATGGCATCTGTTACAGATTTTTATGTAGATCTCGATTAGGAGCTACAACCAACTTCCATAATGTTTGAGGGTTTTGGTTTTGTGATAGTGGATTTTCAGACTGTGGTCTGAACCAGTTGTCTTCTGAGAACATGCACACTTTTGAGTGTAGTGTTTATGAGAATAAGGAAATTGCATTTTCTGTACATGTTTAGGTTCATCAAAACGCTGCTAAGAGCACCACCAGCTGGTGCTGGTGGTCAAGCACAGGGCACGGCACGGCAGCAGCCTCAGATCCACCCCACCAGCTTCTCACCAACTCGTGGGGCCCCTGTTGCCACAGCATTGTCTCATTCTCCGTATTCAGACATGGAAACTGAATTTCAGTCTTCTCTCGAGCAAAGAAGGCATCTGATATCCTTTTTCCATCCAGTCAGATGCAGCTGGTGGCTCAGCCCCTATGGGAATGTTTCTTTCACAAGCTCCATTAGGCTCCTTTCCTTGTGGCTCACTTTGTCCTCACCAGTCTTTCCAAGTATAAGCTGGCTCCAAACACAGTAAGTGTTTTACAGTTGCATAGACTTCTATCCCCTAAAACTTCCTGGGTTTCCCAGGCACCTGCTGTAATTCAATCTGTCTTGGTGGCAACCACAACTGTTGTGAACAAAATGTTATTTGGCAGGCAAGGGCAAACAGGTGTCCTGTAGCATGAAGACGCACGTGTTCCTGCTCTCTTGTAGCCCTGTGTGCCTGAATAAATCAGTGCTCCATGAAGCAGAAGGCTGGAATCAGAGCGGTGGTGTGGAACAGCAAGGCATAGGCATTCAGAGAGTATTAGCAAGGCTAGACAGTAAATTTGGGAAATAACAACAAGGAGCAATAATATCTCTTTTGTAACTCTGACTGGGAGAGAAGGTTGCATGTCCTCACCTCGAGTGATGGAAAAGCCTCAGGGAATGTGAACAAACCAACATTCATGTGTGTGGTAGGGCAACACTGCGTGAGACAGAACTGAATCCTCTACTTCATTACAAGGCAATGAACCTCTTTCAGTTCACACTGAGATTTTGGCTCTGGTTACTGTATTGGCAACAGAGTTGTGCACAAGCTACAGGCAGCTTCAGGGAAATAGCAGGAAGGCCCCCAAATGTATGAATTAGAGTTATCCAGATGGGGCATTACACGGGCTGCATAAGCATCTGACGATCAAGGCAGGACATAATGATTCATATCTTGGAGCTATTCCTGGAATTACCGTGGGAAAGCTCAATAGCATGGTCCTGTGACCCACAAGGCTCTGGAGAGGTGTTAAAACAACAATCAGGAGATTTCATGGAAGGGAAAAAACCTCAAGCTTCTTTTTCAGGAAAGCACCTGTGAAAACAGGCAGGACTTTAAAGCAAGATTTTTTCCTGCTAATACTACTATTTTGTCAACATCTTAAAAGGGGTATTTAGCACTGTGATCTTAAAACATGGCACGTGTGTCAGCAGCAGCCAATTCTGAGATTTCAGGAACAAGACTATCCCTGTGCTACCTTGCTATACAGGATACTAAGTCATAGGAAAATTCTGGTGCTGAGTGGACATACGTGTTTACAAAACAAACTACTGTGGGGATGTGCAATGAACGTAGTTGTGAAAAGGTTAAAACAAGGAAAAGATTAACACCTTACTTATATGTGATATTCACAATCTCCAATAAATGGGAAGTGAGGGGAACAAAAAAGACTCTGAGAAAGATTAAATTCCTGCAAGCTCATGTAGATAATCATGGGGTCAATCTCTTTAAATTGTAGACCCTGGATGTGGTCCCATGGTGGATTGGCTATAAGAACACAGCCCAAAAGGAAAAACCTGCATGTGTACAGAGAAATGTTTAGGTCTGTGCTCCAAAATTTAGTGGAGATTGTCAATTACTGGCAGATTTTTTTTTTTCTGAGACCTACTTCATTTGCAAAATGGATTTCACTGTAAAGCCTGCCATTTAGTGCTCTATACTAGACAAAATTCATTGCACTGTAGTCTGCTCTATAACTATTGTATAGATGTTTCTGCAGGTATGGAATAGCTGTGTGGTTAATAGTTTCTGAAAAGTAAAGGAATGAATAATTAGCAAGGTAACATTGCTATAAAATTGCCCCCAATTGGGGTATCTTCAAACTGGAGGCAGAAGCAGCTCTGAGAGAGTCCTACAGTGACAGTGCTACCAACTCCGCACTAGCAGCAGGCAGGGATGCAGCTGTCCCACAGGCCTGGCCAATGAGACTGCTTGGGAGTGATGTTCTGTGGAGAAGGAAGGGGTGCATGGACAGCTGCTGCTGACAGCCCAGGCACTCAAGGGCAAACTCAAGGACTGCCTGTAGCCAGATGGCACTTCTGTCTCAAACCCATTTCACAGGTTGCTGGTGCATGTGCTTAAGTCAAGGCTGGTGTTTCTTATAAAAGCCAGTGTGTAATATCCTTTTTTATGTTTAAGAACCCACAATCGTTATCCAACTTTGCTGAAAATTAGTCACCAAGTGAAGAATTTATACCAGCTCCAGTTCCATTACTCAGCTTCTCTCTGACTGTTTTCTCAGTGCTGGCATGTGAGCAGAACCCCCTGCAGAAGCAATGCTGCTTGCTGTACTTCGTAGGCTGCCCACAAACTTGTTACTGCCGGGCACCTGTGCTCTGTGGCATGGGGCCAGGCAACTTGGGAGCAGGCACTGCTCTGTCCTGACAGATGGGGATTAATGTCCCCAGGCTTAACATGCCCTGGCCCTGTACTCTATGTATCAAATATTTAGGACAAGATTCTCAGGTGGGGCCATCTCAGCTCTAGTCCATAGTGAGTTTCTGCTGCTCCCTTTAGGCGATTGCACTGTCATTAATCCGGTCCCATACTTGTTTTCTGAAAAAAAAAGTGTTTTTCAGAGAAGCCTGTCTGCCTTGCAAGTTTGTAACACAAGGCAGTAGGGCAGCACAGTAGACAAGGAGGTCCTACAAATATTTTGGCACCCAGTGGCAGAAATCCTCCTGTTGGTGGGAGAGGAACTTCTTCTTGGAGGTCACCGCTCCAGGGGTGCTCAGGGCATCCCCCTGTTTGGTGATCCCAGCTCTGAAGTGGAGAACTAGGACAAGTCACCCAGCCAATAAAAGGCCAAGTCAGAACAAAATCAGATGTGCTAAGACTCATTGTCAAGGCTGTAGAAATATGTGCTAGATTTATTAATTGATAAAAAATTAATACAGTCAGGGTAGGACAAATTGAAACGAGAGTGAATCAGCTTATCTGCTAGAGTATAGTGCAAAGCTTAAATGATAGTGCTAAAATACCAGTGCATATCAGATATTCACCAACAATATGGCACTTGTTATGATTGTAAAATATTCTTGTACATGAACTCTACTAGTTTTAGAGAAAGAATCTTTTTTTAAAAAAGTTTGTTTTTTTTAGCTCTGCTACTTTTTTGACGTAACATTTGCAGTCATCTTTTGATCTTTTGCCATCAGGAAACATATGGCTTAAAATATGGATCTTATGGACCTTGGAAATCCTGCTGCTGACCACTAGTAGTAGCACATCTGGATTTTAGTTCAGTAAACATTAGCAATGGACTGGTAACTGCTAAACTTGGCACATTCTAACCACGGAGGTTACAGAGTAGAAATAAAATTATTTTCTTTCAAAGAAACCTGGATACTGGATATTTTCTCAAGATCTATTATCTGTCAGCAGGTTACAAATGCTTCATGAGAACTGAGCCATATAATACACCATGTGTCATCTCAGAAAATTCATACAGAACCACTATTGAGTTCCTGCGTAGAAGATGGAATTCAGAAGCTGCTCAATTTTTAGGCAAATAATAGATAGATAATGCTGTTCTGGATACACAAAAAAGCCTGAGTTTCCTGCAAAATGCACTCTGAAATCCAGGCTACCATTTTCGATTTTGGCTGGTCTTACCACCCCAGGCCCAGGGTGTACCTTTTGCTTCTGCTGTGCACCAGAGTGTAATGTTCAAAGACCAAGCAGTTCTTGTGGTTTTGTAGCATTTCTGCTCATTGAGCATACTCTTTATAGTGTTTCTGTTGCAGTAGGAAATAACAAAAACATCACTCTCTACTAGTCTGTTCTTGGAAGACTTGTAGCACAGTTTTTCACTTTAACAGCTCAGTCGTACATGAGCAAAAACAATTTTATTTTTTTTTTACAATGTTTGTATCTGTAGTATGAGATTCTAGGTCTTAGGATGGAATTACAGCTAATGAAAATCTAATGCAGACTTCTACTTATCGTTGCTGTGTGTATAATTATCAAAATTCAAAAGAGTTAAAGATTTAAATGGCTGCAGGAATTTGGAGAAATTGTAGTTATCGCATCTTTATTCTCTTGGATAAAGAGGAGAGAGATACATTTCTTCTGACCTAGCTCCTCAATCACTTGAAAGTCACCAGGAAAAAAAAATGCCAGTATTGCCTTCCCTGTATATGCTTAAAGTTTGATGGCATTGCACCCATTCCTTTACACCGCAAAGGCAGAAATAAAGTAAGTTTATGTCCACCTTTGAAAACATCAAAAATAAAATTATAGTTCTTTTAATACATCAAGAAGAAAGAAAGAAAGATTCCTTCACAAACTGCAGACTTTGAAATTTTGACCCCAACCCTAGCAGATTTCTCAAGATGCAAGCATAACACATGATTTTTTTTGAGAGAGAAATTTTGATTATCCTTGACTGCAAGTCTACATTATATTCTTATTTTGACATAAATGGGTATTGCAGGAGTTCTTTTATGAAATAATACAGCATTTTTCTCAAGAAATTATATGAAAATCTGGGCCAGTCTGTCAAAATAACAGTTATTTGAGCACTCAGCACGTCATAGTTATAACTTGATTTCTCAGTCAGAGCTGCTACTACAGTTATGTTCTGAGTAGTGAAAAATATTCTTGCATCTCGCAAGTTGGCTCAACAAATTATTGCTAAGTGCCAGCTCTGCTGCCCTTTGATCAAAGTAAGTAAAAAAGGTTTGTGACCCAAAGTGATCCATCCAGATTTCCTCCCTGCCTATATTCCAGCCCTCTCTGGTGAGCTGGAGCTTTGGCACATCCCAGAGCTGCCCTGACTTCTGCACCATTGTTTCTAGCTGGGTTGGCTGCTCCGCTCCCCTGGCTGGCAGCAGGCTTTTCCCACAGCTTCCCAGTCATGGGCAGCTGGAGCCGGGTGTTATTGATGCCTCTTTGATGCATGGGCCCAGGTGGAAGACGTGGCAGCAAACAGCCATGCCCTCAGCTTTAGGAGCTCAGCAGAACAGCGGGGGAATGGAGCACCATCACCATCTGCTTTTATCTGAGTATCTTGATAGATCATGTATGCACAGGAGTGTTCCCTGGCCTGAATGCAGGTTGGAAGAGGTGAAACCTGTCGGGGCTGGTATTTTCTGTGCTCCAGCCTGCTGTTCTAACCAGGAGCACAAATGCTGCTATCAATGCTGCATGTGCTGGTGTTTTCTGCTGTGGGGGTCACTCCAGAAGAACTTAATAATCATGCTTGGGAGTCATTCACCATTTCATAGATATTCTAGCAAAAGTTTTTTTCCAGCACAAGTAAACAAAACTACCACCTGCATCTGTTACACTGCACAAGGGATCACCAGTACCCTTCCAGTTTGACACAGTCAAGCTCAGTTAGTGCCACAAGCCGCAGTGTCCAGCCTGCAGCTCCAGAACCCCTCTGGAGTCATACACCAATCATGTAGTTCAGGTGCTGCGACCATAACATGTGACTTGTTGAAAGGCTCTGCTCTCCTAGGAGCAATACAGTCTCCAGTGCAGCTCAGAGCAGAGGAGCTGTGACAGAGGATGAGGCTGGAGGAACTTCCATAGCAGATCCGGCCAGTGCTGTCTCTCAGTGGTATTGGTCCCCCAGGAAACTACTGTCACAGCCCCTCCTCTTCCCTTCGCTTTTCCAGCACATGGCGTGTTGCATGACAGTGTGATTTAGGAAGTTGGTTTATGATCAGAAAACTTGGGCTCTCCTGCCTATGTTTGAGAAATTATGGTTTTGTTGGAGAAGGAATTGTATTATTTGCTGCCATGCTGAAGGTTAGTGCTTTTTTGGTTTAGACTTGCTTCCTAGGGGAGGTTTTGATGCAAGTTAGCTTTAGGAAACTAAAAATTACTGTACTTTTTACACTACTATCAAATGTTTCAGGCTTACTTGGCACTGAGGAATGGTTGTTATTAGCACAATTCTGGATATGATATAAATAATGGCTATGGGAATTGGTTTCAAACTGATGCTTGAAATTGTGGTTTGAAAACTTGTTATATTATTAAAGAACAGTTTTATGAATTTCTACAGTCTCTGTGTATTAACCCCATCAGCTTGATCAACTAAAGCAAAATAGTTCCAAATTAAGAAAATTGAGATCTTAATCTCTACAAGTTGTTTTCTCTCTTTCTTTCAAGGATATGAAATTTTATTAAATCTCACAAAGCATTGAAACATTGATGTTGAAATGGGAAAATTTAAGTAATTAACTAATTGTATTGCCAAAAGCCATGTTTTGTCATCCTTTCTTTTCTAGGGTGTGATTATTTAGACAGATACTTAATAAAATATAAGTAGAAAATAGTTTGTATGCAATTAAGATAGGGTTATAGGAAGCTTAATACTGTAATTTTGTTAATTTCTTTGGTATTTAGATTTAATTTAATGTTATGGGGTTTTGTTTATTTCATTAGAAAAGCCAGAGTTTTGCAAGAAAGTAATTCCTGAATGTGTTAGTATGCACGTGTGTTTCAGGCTGCCAAGTGTCCTTGAAACATTCTTAAACAATTTTGGTGATCCAGTAGGTTCTGCCTAATTGGAATAAGGTCTCTCTAGGGAAAAAAAAAAGTTCATTCCAGACCTGCTTATCGGAGTTTATTTCCACTAAAACACTTCTTCATATCTTCCTTGAAGAAAAACATGTTATGTGAGCTCTCCTGTGTGATGCTGCTGAGAAGCTGAGTACGTTGACGTGCTTATTTGAAAACTAGGAGAGCCGGTGAGAAGGTCTCCTGTGTGTGACAGCTGAAATCCAGGAGTTAGGAATCTGTTTTAAAGGATGGTTTTGGTCCTTGTGTGATATTTTCTGTCAGACCCCACATGTCAAGCAGTAATACCTCAGTTATGCCTATATGAACAAATGTTGAAGTGTTCAGACTCCTTGGAGGATGGGTGCCACTACCATGCTTCAGGACTAAGGGATGGAAAATGAAAACACTAGAGTTCTTTTCTAGGCCAAGCGTTTTCAGATTGAGCAGCAATGGCCGAAGTGATAACTGAAATGGAAGTGAAACAAGGGCAAGAAGGGACAAATGTTAACAGAGCAGACTTTGGCTTGTTGGGGGGTGGCATCCACAGCATGGAGCTGTGGGCTAGAAATGGACATGGAGGCATAGAGAAGTTTCTCTCTATTCTCATCTTAACACTTTCTAGTCTCAAAAATTTGCATATTTTAAAATTTGGCTCTAATTCATATTTTCATGAATTACTAGGGAAGAAAGGATTTTGAAAATTAACACTGGAAAAAAAGTACCAGTGGCTAGAGGATGTCGTGATCCTTTGCTCTTAAACAGTCTGCTTTTAATGGCAGTCGGGACACAGCAGAACTTCTTTCTGTGATGCATTTGGCTGCCACATGAAGTATGTTGCACTTTTCTTTTTATGTTGGGAGGCCAGTTGAAGTTCCCAGGATCACGCTATAAATCTTAAAAATATTTTTTTGATTGCAGGTTAAGCTAATTAATACAATACNTATAAATAGAAGAAAATATTTAATTTCATTTTATTTTGACCATTTTTATTATTTCTAAAATGCAACTAAGGACAAAAGTGGCCTTGTGATCCAAGGATCCTTGTGATCCTTGGCCTTGGGATAAAAGAAAAAGCTGCTGCTGAGTCCGTAAAACTGGCATTCAGAATTCAAGATTCACTTGATTATTTTTTTTTCCTTTCAGGTGCATCTAGTATGCCTTATACTGTGTCACTAGGGGTTTTTCTAAAGCTGAAGATAATTAAGAGGAACATACAACTGTGATATTGGTGTAAACCTCAGAAACCTGAAGGGTAGCAAATGGCTCATCAGCTGCATTGTCCTTCCATGAGCTGCTAGGGAATGATCTGCACGGGTGGCAGGACTCAGAAGTCAGGTAAGGGAGATCCTTCTGCCCTTTAGAGATAGAGAACTAAGAGAATGCTCATACAAATAGCTCATCTGGATAAGCAAAAGCCTGACTCAAAA
>VYZR01101729.1:2608-18394 GCA_013400675.1 Oxylabes madagascariensis | reverse complement strand
GTACAACCGATACATTCTTAATGACCTTTTGTTTTAATGCTTTTTATCGTTAATATCTGGACTAAACGTAAGTTTGCATTTTGGTTTCTAAATTTTAAGAGTCTGCTTTGGAGAGCAATGCCTACTGCTTTCAGTCTTTCGCATTTACTCAGCTTCCTAAAATTTGACCTCTTTCATTTGGGAGACTGTCACTTGGCTCTCAACTTTTCAGTGTCAGTCTGCATTTCATTACCATTTAAAAAAAAAAAATCTTTTTATCAGGTCTTCCACTGAGACCTAATGCCTTTTTACTAAACTCGTAGGCAGATTTTGAACTACTATTTTAAATCTAGACATACTTATAGCTTTTGTCTACTTTTCATCTTTCTAGAAGAAAATAAAAATCAACGTTTCCAAATTTTTGGATCTGGTCAGAGCAGGTCCTATAGAGGTTTGAAAATCTTTGTAGACTGTTGATTTTCTCTCAACAGAAAAGTAGGATGTTAGCAAGCACTATTCAGCATTGCAAAGTAATGCAAATAGATGCACAACAAGCTTTTTAATTCTTCTCCTTGGCGCAGACAATGCATTTTTCCAATGTGCAAGGCCTGAGGAACAAGCCTTGTTACCTGCCATCTTTCCTAAGGAAGAGATGCAACTCCACACCGTGTGCAACAGTAATTCTCCTGCTGAGGGTGGAGGTTTAACACCATTCTCTGCCTTCGTACAGTGAGAATATGAAGTTCCTTTGAAAGCTCATTGAGTGTTGCTCTTTCAGCACACCAGACCTCAGTCTCTGTGGGGCTCCCCTGCTAAAGTATCCTGTGATGTTTTTGCCAGATATTTCTCCATAGCCATGAGATAGTGGCGCTCTGAATATTCACCTTTCTTTTCTCAGCTTTATGTTCCTTCAGACAGTCCCAATGCAGACATATTTTTATGTCACCATTATGAAAACATTTTGCAAAATAGTCTGTTTTCTTTAACGAGTGAAAGAGAATTTGATTTCCCCTTCATCAAGCAATGTATGTGCTGTTTTAAATCACAGTTTGATGGATCTCTGAATGGCATGAGTAATTAACAGCCCCTTAAAGGAGCTTTGTAATAACCAGTAACATCAAAGGGTAGGAATAAACCAGAAAATAAACGAATAATTAAACCAATAAATCTTTTAAACATAAGTGGATTAAAAGCTCCTTTGAAAATAAGCATGTGCACTAGCCAACATCTAAATGATGGACTTTGTCCAAGAAACTCACATGATGCTGAACAGAAGATGCAACAAATGTCCATCACACAATGGGATTAGTCTTGGTGGTTTATGCGATAAGAAACACAAACTCTGCCTGGCAAACATTCAGTAGCAAAATGCCCCTGTGCTTTGAAACCATGCTGGTCAGGCGTGCATATCTGTCAGTAGTGCAGGTCTGCAGAGCAGAACAGCTGCTGATGAGGTTCTGACATCCTTATTAGGCATTTTTCATGATTTTATTTGAACTTGTCTGAACTTGTCCAGTGTGGTAAACCTCTGGTGCTGTTGGGAGCATTGTGGATGCACTGCTGGAGGATATCTTCCAGTTGTTTTATCCCGTTTGTGTACTTGGACACTGCTACATGAAGCAAACATGAGGCAGCAGGGTCTACAACTAGGTTCAATTCAAATCTTCTCTCCCCATCTGAGCTAAAGCAAGAACACAGATGTGCTTTTCAGTGCGAAAGAAGGACAGAAAAAGGTGCCCTTAAATGCTTGCTGCTCTCAGGATGTCTTGCTGTGCACCACACTTGCTCATTTTGGGGTTAGAGATGCAGCCTTGATTACCTGTGTTCTTTGTATCATGTTGGAGGGAAGTACAAGGTTTTATTATTAGATGCCATCAGGTCTGGGTTCAAGGTAAATTAAATTCTACTGTCACATGGCTGAAATACAGGGATTACCCCACTGCTAGCCCCTGGTAAAGAATGCAGGATTGTGCCCTGGCCAGAGGCATGGCAGTCACTGCTGCACTGCACAGGGGCTGGCTGAGATGGGCTGTAGGTGCTGCATCTGCAGACACAGTGAATTTACAGTCATTTCCTAGGATAGAGCTGAAAGCCTGTCAGCAACGATCATATATGTATCAGTATTCCATAAAAATCTGAAACAATGTGGCAGGAATTTGTTTTGATATGCTTGAATCTGGTAGAGCAAACTTTTATTTTTTTAGAAAAGATATCATGGTATTGATATTCCAAAGTTGATATTGTATCTAGAAGTAAAACTATGTGTGTTACAAAAGACTCAAATGACTGGATAAATATTGCTAAGTGCTGCTTTGAGAATGAAACGCAGAGCTGGAGTACACCCACACATAAATAAAAAAGCTGTCTGCTGGGAGCTCTTCATTGTGTTTAGCAGAGAGCTATAAATGCACATTTGAATAGGGGCTTGTATCACTATCTTATGTTTAGATCTTTGAGTGTACAGAAATCAGCCTCACAAGCTCAGTTCACTCTTGGATACTTAAATACATTCAAACAATTTTCTTACAGTCTTGTGCAGAAAATGAAATTGAAAATCTTCAGCTAGCTTTCTTGGGGTAGTCCTCAAAGATTATGGAATTTTGGATCCAGGAATGACCGTAGCCATGATTTCAAAATAAAAACAAGTCACTTTACTAGGCTCCACACATGGAGGACAGAGGCAGGCAAAGGAGGTGTTATTTTGGTACGTTTTTTTAAAAGAGATCTAGATAAATTCAGGACAAAACTTTGCCAATAAATGCACCATTTCAAGACACAGACTTGGCATGTAGCCTAGCCAGCTTGCAGTTGTGAGTCACGTATTACAAAGATACTCAAAGAGATTCTTTTGTTTCCCTGTGAGCCAAATGTGCTTTCCAATCCTTCCTGCAGCAACTCTAGAGCTTGTAGGCTTTGAGAAGTAATTCTAGGATGGTCCCAAGGAGTCTAGTTGAAAATAAATCTGTCTTAAAACAATAAATGAGATTGTTTAGTTATGTTTTCCACTGTGGGTTCTTTTCCTCCATCAGTGAAAATTTACGGACAGCTCCTGCAGTGTATTTCTACAAGTAATTTTGCAGTTTCATGCTTGCTTTTTCTGTTTGCTACTTCTCTGGCTTTGATATTTCTTTTATGAAGGTCCACAAAATTTCAATATCAAGCATAACAAAGCAACTATTTAAAGTGTAGGTTTTTCACTCATTGTCTTTGTTGAAAGTATGGCTAAACATCAAGATGAGTTAGCAGACCTTAATTTTATTCCTTCAGTTCAAAGCCTGAACTTTCTTAAAATGTACATGCTTACAATGACACTTGTCTTACAAAGTTTGCTTTTGATCAGCTAGTGCTAATATACAGACTATGACACAACTTATCATAATTTTATTCGGCAACTAGAACTGGCAGTTTAGGAGAGAAAAGAGAAGGATTTATACTTCGTAAAAGTATCTATCCTATATTATTGTATTGTGCATTTCATGGAGTAGGAATAGCTGGGAGAAAAAGAATGAAGAGAAATATTCACAATTACCTGAAAGACTGTAGGAGATCAAGGTGTATCATCTCTAAAATAAAAATGCCCTAGTATAAATCTGTTCACTTTTAGCTCTATTCAAGGTTGTCTGTGGTTTTCTGGCCGAAACCTCAATTGTTTAGCCCTGGTTTTGGTGGTCTCATATATGTGGGATCAGTGTAAGGAATAATAAAGCTGATAACCAGGCATTTAGGGGTACATGGAATTATTAGAAAGTATTAGGAAACAAAACGCTTTTAAAAGTATGAAATCATGAATATTTATCACAGAAAATGATTCATACTAAATAAACTTTTCTAAGCCTTTCAGATTAAAAAAAGGGTAGATTCATTCCTGATTCTTGCTTTAAACTTCCTTGAAACTCAAAAGTGTATGACACAGCTGGTGGGGAAAAAAAGGCAATATCCTCTTGCTGAATTTTTCAAATTGACTATGAAAATTTATTAAACTGATTGGAAGCCATGACAGGAAAGTGGTTTGGGGATCAAATGTCCTTTCAATCATTGTGGCAGCTCAGGAGAGGAGGCTCTGCGCTCTGATTGCATGGTGATGAGCCAAGGCTGCTTTTGGCACGCTCGTGGGTGCAGGGCAGAAACCTTTACTAAGTGCTTAGAGAAGATTTTTGGTAGCCTTAGCAAGTCCTAGAAGATGTTGCAAATGACAAGGAGGAAAATGCTCCCTGGGAAGTCAGAGGAGGGAGGAGTATGCAGTCAGTGCCTTTGGTAAAATGAACTGAGGAAGGGTATGGGCTCTCCTGCATTTCTTGTTGACTGCACTGTGATGTGTTTTGAGAATAAGATTTCCTGGTGTCCCTCTGAGGTCAGGAGAGGGGGGATGCAGGACACCTGTGTGTACCGTTCCCAGGGACCAGCTCAGCACCTCCCTACCTCAGCCTCTCCTCAGCACCTCCTCAGCTCCAGCCCTACTTCAGTGTATGTTACTTTGTCCTTCATTCTCTGACCCCTCAGAGATAAGCAGTTCAGCAACGTTGCAGATTTTTTGTTCTGGGTTATGCTATAAATTCTTTTGGTGAATATAGACTCATGTATGCATGCATGTTTTCCTAGACATGAAAAAATGGCTGAGAATGAGCTAAACTTTCTTGTATTGATCTGCAATTTCCATGGTCTGAAGGGTGTTCTATTGGCAGACATGGTCCCTATCGCCTGCCCTGGCCAGGCAACAAACTGAGCTGGGCATCAAGAGATCAATGGGGAGAAAGGAGCCCTCTATGAGGAGCCTGCCAAAAGTCCCTGCTGCTGAGCAGATGGCGCTTGTGTTTCATCCCAGCTGGAGTTTTTCCATTCCTGTGGCTCCATTTTTATATAGAAGAAACTTTAATAATAAGGCCTTAAGTTTGTGAAGGCACAGATCACCAGTACATGTAGAGGAGTGGTTTTTTTCTGCTGTGCCTAAGTGTGGTTCTGCTGCATGGTGATAGTCCTGCTCTGTAGTACATATGATCTGGGAAAGGTGTGGGGTATTTGTGTACACTGTAGGAGTTGCAGGTGTATGAATGCAGCTGTGAATCAGGTATTTCTTCGGTTCCTCTCTAATCTTTCAGATGGGGATAGTCCTTTTTCACTAGATACAGAAACAGGGAGACCAAAAAACCACAAGATCCAAGAGCAAAACTCGCTTTGCCACATCAGGGAAAGCATCTCTCTGATATCAACAGGGTGAAACCCACTTCGGGCCGCATGACACGGGGTGTGTATTGAGTACAACCAGAAACGCTCAGAATTGTGCATGGCCTTGTCAGCCGAGGTGGCTCCACAGGGTCCTGTGGGTGCCTGGCAGATGCTGAGGCCCGGTGAGGGCTACAGCTGCCTGCTGTGGTGTGCGGGGTCAGCAGCAGCTGAGCAGCACCCGTCCCAGTTAGGGTACCTGGCTCTTTCCATCCCTGAACTGCCAGCCAAAGCCTTAAGCAGAGATGCCTTTCTAGAAAGGCAATCGAGACTGAGTGTGCACAAGGGTAATGTTCTCTCTCTGACCTTTTCAAGCTCCCAGGAGAGATGAAAAGAATTGAATCCCTGCCAGGGGAAGGGTTTAAACTGACATGACAATTCTGGGATTAAGCAGCTGACTGCCAGTGCTTTTGGTAACCTAAACTGCATCTTCCTCTGTTCATTTTCCTGTCCTGGGTCCTTTAGGATTGCTGTTAAGAAAAAGTTTAAATTAGCTTTGGTTTTGTCCTTTGTAAAAGCTGCTTTTTTTTTTATCGTTTGCACTCATCTAAATGGATAAATTCAATCTTGCTGTACAACTAGGACAACTCCAAAAGAGAGAGAGGGGGAAAGAGTAATTTCTGTGTCTCCTGAGGTGTGTGGACCCAAATGTCCTTTGCTGAGACAGCCAGTGAGGAGGTACCACTCTGCTGGGGAGGAAGATCCTGTAGAAGAGCTGGGGCAGAGCCAGACACCTGCCAGGAAACTCAGTGCCTGAGCCAGCACCACGGCTCATGGTCATGTTGTGCCTTGTCCTCCTTGTGTCTGGTGCTGATTTAGCAAGGAAGAGAAGCCCACGTGAATGATGAGCACATGCTGTGTACTGCTTGCAGGTTTTACTGTGCTTGCTACAGAATTAGAAGAGCTGTCTCCTTGCTGAACTCTGATTTGCATGTTGGATTGCAGGCTCTATTTCCTTTTTTATTTCAATAGTAGAGATGCCATAAAGAAGTCTGGTTTAAAATAAAGTGGTTCATTCCCTTTCTTCTGCTTGAGAAATGGTAAGAATCTGTGAACAAGTATGTTTTTTCTTTTTTAATGCTTTTATATTAATGCTTTTACTTTTTACTTATGTGTTGATTCTTTTTCAAGTTATAAGTATGAAATGCAGTTGATCAACCTTTTCTGAATCACTTTTACATTTTCCATTGATATACAAAAAACCTTGGGAGGAGACAGCATGGTGTGGTAGCATGTGCAATAGCCATGCACCAATGCTGATCTAGCACCAGCTGCTCTGGTTTCTCCCCCTATTAAATGATAGGTGACTGTAACTCCTACAGAAGTTTGAAAACCTCAAAGTGGTAGAGGCAGCAGCTGTAGTAATGGCAGATGGTACGTGGTTTGTCAACACAAGTAACTTGGATGCTGGAGCCTGTATTGCATGTGTTGCCCGGGAAACCTGTGTACTGCAGAATGGGTTTGTAAAACCCCCTCTGCTGACAGAGTATACCTCTGTATATAAGGGAAAAACCAAATTTCCTACCAGCCCTCAGCCCAGGTAAGTGAGACACCAGGGCACATCATAATGAGCAGAGCCACAACCCTATGCAAGCTTGTGTTTCTGGTGTGCAGCTTGGACTTTTATTACAGGCAATCACTTATGGATTTCTTTTTCTTCAGGAATGCTTAATGCAACTCATAATTAGACGTGGCAGGTGAATGCCAGGTCTGGAATTAAGACCTGAGCTTTACTTACTTTCATTTTAACACTTGTATTACCAGGCACTAGCAAGGTTTGCAGGTGCTCTTGGTGCAGGCAGATGAACACCTTGGCTGGCACAGGGAGCAGCTGCCCTGCTGGGAGCCCGTGTGCTGTGCCGGGCATGGAGGCAGGGCTGGGGTAGTCACTGCCAAAAACTGGCCCCTGCCACAGCATTACTAGTCAGGGCAAGGTCTTGATGTTGTACTGTTGAAAATGAAGTTGTAATTTTAATGTTTCCTTTATTTATTTTTTTCTTTGGCCAAACAATCAATCTTTTGCTGTAGAGGACAAATGGGAGAGTGGAATGGCATTGATCCTTGTGATATGATGCTGATACACTTGGTTTTCTGTTTTTTAAATCTCTGAATGTGCAAAGATGTCAAAAATGTCATTAGGGAAAAAAAAAAAAAAACAACAAAAACAAAAACAAAAAAAAAAAAAAAAAAAAAAAAAAAAAAAAAAAAAAAAAAAAAAAAAAAAGTAAGAAAAAAAAAAAAAAAAAAAAAAAAAAAAAAAAAAAAAAAAAAAAAAAAAAAAAAAAAAAAAAAAAAAAAAAAAAAAAAAAAAAAAAAAAAAAGTTAAAATGAGCTTGAAATATTAAGCTCTATTTTTATATCTCCATAGCTGTAACCATTACTCCCACTCACTCCAGTAGAGTGAAGGCCATGGAGAGCTACCTCTCTGATTGCTTTCAGGGCTTTCAAAGCTTTTTTTAAAACAGTATTTCTGACTGGTTTTGTTTGGCCAGTGAGCTGTTAATCAATTATTAACAGTACTTCCAGTGAGATGCATATTTGGACATGAGTCTTTAGCTCGTCAAAGAAAGCAGAACCAGGGAAAGACATTCTAACAAATTACTATTCCCTGAAAGTACTGCTTTGCTATTAAAAAAACACGCCTTAAATTTAAAGCTGACTTGGAGTAGCCTGTTTCAGGGCATGACAGTATATCATCAAGGTTTCAGGAGTGCTGAAATGTATTATTAAAAAAATTGAAATAGTGTTACAATGTTTTGAGGAGCTCAAAATGTCCCGTTCTTTTTGCAGTTCTGCTTGGAAATGTTTTCTGAAAGTGAGACTTGTCACAGGAAGGAAATTTCAGACCTTGTTTATCTCTAAACTCAAGTCATCCTGCATACACAGAATGACCCATAATTGGATTTATTAGCTATGTAAAATGCTGTATCTTCTAAGTGGCTCTTCTGCAGTTACTTCCTCTAAAGGAACAGTACACTTCCATGTTGCTTTGTTACTGTGACAGTTTTGTTCTAATTATAACTGGTCAGATTCAGATCCCTTAATGGCTTTGCAACCACTCAATCTAATCAGAACCGAGCACACTGAGACCATGGTCGCAGACTAAGCAGTCAACCCTGCTTCTATGTGCTGTGGTGAGAGGACAGAAGGATGTTTAAATCAGGGGAATTACAAGAGCAAATAAGATCCACTATTTTTACAGACAAAGACATACACAATCTCAAGGGAGTAAATGTAGAGGTATACAGGCTGGTAGTTGTCATAATTTAGGAGTCACAGTTGCTTAAAATTGTAGGTTTTGGATGGCAAACTTCAGCTGTCGGTACAGCTGTTATTATTATCATTATAATTATTTTACCAAAATACCAGGCAGTATTTTAGGCTGACAAAAGCTTTCCAAGTCTTTGTTTTCTCATTGCACCTGTATGGTGCCCTCTGCACCTGCTGTGTTGAAATCCTGCTTTAAAATCTGCTATAGTAGGAAACAAAGTCTTTGACAGAGGAAGAGAAGTGCCTTGGAGAGGATGACAGCACAACTTGAGATCTAAATAAACTGAAACCTTAAGTACTATGTTAATCAAAACCCAACCAATCAGGCCCAGCAGGGCAGGGTCAGCTGTGGGTAAGAGGCCTGGGCATTGTACTGGTAATTACAGCTCTGAACCCACTCTGGAATGGGAACAGTGCAATCACAGCAGGCCAGGTAACTGCAGGTTCCAAGGATGCTGCCTGTGAAGGATATCCCTGTCCCCCTTTGCTTCCCACCAGCGTTGGCGGCTCTGCCCAGACCCTGTGCTGGGGCTGTACTTCATCCCTTAACCCCAGGAACAAAGCTTTCATCAGCTGATCAGTGATAATCTCAGCAACATTTAAAACTGTGACCTGCAAGTCGGCTCATCACTGACATTGTAGCTCATGACCACGTGGTTCTTGATAAGATGCCCACTGGAACTCTTAATTTTCAGGCACTTCAAGAGAAAAGCTTAAAATATGTACATTGCTAATGAAGGATTGAAGCCCTAATTAATGTTGTTACGCTGATGTGTTTGTCCTCTATTGCCACCCATTTATCTCTGGACCCTGGCTGCTTACTGGAAAGCTTCAGATTTAGTCTAGTGCAAATAATAGACTAAAGTACCATAAGTCTTTGTCTAATCTGTTTCCTGATTGAGGAATTGTATTTAGTTTTACAGAAATACCAGCTGAAACCTTTAGTTTCAAAAGCAGTTACATATAAGTGTGAAAATCACTCCCTCCTCCCTGCCCCATTGACCTAAGCTCCTTTACAAAACTGCTACGTTTGGATGAAGCTCTGTTTACATTTTTAAGGGATTTCCCTTCTTATATTATGAAAGAAGAAAATAATTTAGACTTTTTGTGGTATTTAACTGCAGCAATGTTTTCACATACAAAATATTAATATAAAATTTTTACAAAAAAGACTTAACCTTATAATTATTGTTCAGTGAAGATAGTAAGTAAAAATGAATAATTAAACATAAAAGCTTTATTTTGAAGTTGAAGAAAGAATTATGTTTTATAAATTTGACTTACAGAAGAATGATTTTATATGATTACAAAATGGTTGGTGTGAAAACAACCAGCTGAGGAAACTGCCAGTATCACTAATAAGCTGTATTGGAATAAGTTGAGGTGGTGAAGCATCATTAACAGCCACTTGTGAGCAAATACAGCTGAGGGAGAGACTGATCATCCAAAAACTTCTACCATCCCTTGAAGACTCTATAGGGTGACCAGGATGATGAGTGCATCTGGAGGAATGCAGACCAAAACAAATGTTTTTACCACATTTACAGCATCTAAAACTGACAAAAAGGGACGTTTGATTATGCCATCCTTTTTTTTTCTAATATAGGACAATTTGTCTCTTAAGAGGCATTTACTAGCCTGTCACTCTTCCCTTAAGCACATTGTAGTTACAGTAATTTCTATAAATAATGGAATTGCAGGTATTGATTACTTTCAAATTGCAGCAGTTTTGCATAATATGATATTGGCAGCTAAGCTATGATAAAATTGCATGTTGTATTCTAGTTGAGTTGACAGAGGCCAGACTTATCCCCAGTGCCAGCATGGCCAGCAGGTACTGCTGCCACCCACAGGGAAACCCCACTTGGCTTTTAAAATTAGGTCTTTACGGACAGTGTTTGACTTGATACCGAGCAGATCTCCTTTTATAATTAGGTTTGAAAAGATGGTCCTGAGTCTGTAGGACATCCTTGTGTGGCTTGCTAAAAAGCATAGTTAGGGCTGATACGAAAAAGATGTATATATATGAAAAAGCATATATATGAAAAAGATGTAGACTTCTGAAAATGAGAGGTAGCATTTATTCTTTTTTCCTGAAGGAGTCTTCTTCCACCAGCTTATCCTTCAGTAACACTCAAAATTATTTTTAGATTGTAATTTGTACCTCTGGTGCAGGGTGACAGATAATGTTCTAAACTTGAGCACTAGTCTGACCCACAAGGTATCCTTGAAAGCATTTTTTTCATGTAAATGAAAAAATTGCTTCTCCTTTTCCAGAGTTCTAATGGAATTAATCCATTGCTACAGGGATTTATTAGGCTGTTAATTAGCTTCTTACAAGTATTGTGATTCATTTACATTTCTGATTATGACACTTCCTTGTGTGCCTTTTGAACTTTTGTAATTTTATAATTGCTTGGCTAAATAGTTAGGACTGAGAGCCCCACCACGTGTTCATTCATGCATCCAAATTTTTCCTTCTCGTAATTTTGAGACACAAGCACATCAAGGATACGGGACAAGGCTGTATATATAGAATATCTTGCTTCCAAATATGCCATGGGTAAATGTTCCAATAAGGAGAAGAAATGGTCTAGGGTGCTTTAATTATGCTTTACCTAAAACAAAACCCCCAAAAGAATGCGTAAGAAGAAATGTAAGTATATGTCAATGCAGCCAGTGCTGCACAAGGACTTCTGAAATTACAAATCTGAGAACACAATCCTGGAAACATCTCTGCTGGCAGTAAAAGAGAGCAAATATTAATACTGTAAGAAATATGTCAAAGTGATTCAGTGTTTAGTTGCAATTCTTAGCACAAAGCAATTAGTTCTAAATTCTTAATGTAAACAGTTAAACTCTTGCATATTCTCCACTGGCAAAACTAACTTTTGAGACCAACATGAAAATGGTAATTACACTGACATTTGAGCACAGTTTTCCAACCTTTACAGCCTTCCATCACAGCCTTTGCTGCTTTATTTAAAAGTTGAAGAATTGAAAGGACTTTTGTCAGCAGAGAAAAAAAAAGAAAAAAATTCAATATGATACTTCAAGCAGAAACATACAATGCAATGCAAGTGCTCCTATCCATCATATCCATTTGAATCTCATGGCATATTCTGTCACCAGTGGCAATCAGGGTCTTGATTACACCATTAAAATGTCATCTGTCTTCTCTGTTAGTGAAAAGTGGAAAAAATATTAGCTATTTGTTCCATCAAATTGGACACCCTCTGTATTTTGCACATACTCTCCTTGAATATAACTTTTAAGTTAATTCAGTTGATGTTCACTTCTGGATGCAGGAACTGTCAACTTGCATTCTTGCAGTTGTTATTTTCATGTAACTTTTAATCAGGAGTCTGCAACAGATTTCCCACCACAATTTAAAGCCACTCCTTCTATAAGTTTTTAAGTACTCTACATCTTTTGAAAGGTATTCAGTTTTTTCCTGAAGCTGTGTTTAGAGACAATAACTATCTAAATCATCATTTGACTGGGTGCAGTTACAAAAATCATTGTCATGAATAAATACCAGTTACTGAGCTGACAGAAATACTCTGAAGTGTTTGATGGTGTCCTGTTTTTCAGCTAGGATGGAGTTAATTTTCTTCTTAGTAACCAGTGCAGTGCTGTGTTTTGGATTTAGTATGAAACTAATGTTGACAACGCCATGATGTTTTGGTTGTTGCTAAGTAGTACCTTCTTCTTTGTTTCTTCTCCCCATCCTGGGAGGGAGTAAGCAAGCGTCTGCCTGGTACTGAGTTGCTGGCTGGGGTTAAACGTGATGGGTATTTTTTATGTACTTGGCGTAATTTAGTGTAAATGAAGTGCTTCACAATCTACTAATGGAAAACTTTCATGATATCTATTAAGAAAAATAAGATAGTTGAATTTTGGGGAAAAAAGGTGGGCTCATTGTGAAGTGACCCTGTTTTTAATTGCAGTGTATTGAAGATACCAAAACAATAGCTGAACTGGTTATTGCATGTTAGCTTATGCACAGGAATAGGTTTCACTTGAATATAAGCACTGATGCTGTAGATCTGTGCCAGTGACAATCAGATAACTGTAACTATATCAGGCTCCATGGATTCAGTGCTGGGACCCATGAGTGCCTGTGTGCTCTTGGGGCTGCTCCCGAGCTAATCGTGATGAAGACGTACTCAGAGGCTCCTGGGGTCAGGTTACTTGTAACAATCTTTCACATTCGTGCTGGGAGGAGGATGTAATTCTGTAATGATTATTGGGTTAGCATTTTGTAGTGGTAATTGAAATGCTTGTATCTTTATCTTTGGGGTATGAATGAGAAGGTCACTGACGTTCCTTTCTACAGGTCTAGCAGTAGTATGTGAGATCAATCCAAAATTTCTTGCTGAGGTCTTAATGGTATTCTTCATGTCCTAATGGAGAGAGAGATTGCACCCTTGATGGTTGTGTCACTGTCACAGACATGCACTCTTCGCAAGGTATTATTCACCTGATTTAGGTTAGACTCTATATCACCTCCAGCTGTAATTTAAGCTCTAGTGGTTTCTGATTTTATATCACTTTTCTGTTAGGCTCTTGCTATATATTGCGTTTTAAATAATATTTTTAAAAATAGATTCATACTGTGCTGTCTTTACTAAGCCTCCACCATCCAGTCTGTTTTTAACATGAAACACTTATCCATTAATGCTGGTGATGGTGCTGACTTTTAGGTCTTTCAAAGATTTGTAACCATCCTTATGTTCTGTTAAGCATTTTAAATGTTTGATTAAATGGGTGCTGATAACCAGAACAAGACAAGTGCAGCATAGTCTGCCAGTAATTCACCCAGACCACTGAGTTTAAATTTAAAGAAATCAATACCTCAATTTATATGACTGAAAGTGTTAGAAAAGGGTGAGGTGCCACTGAATACTTGCACAACTGAATAGCAACAAAAATACTAAAACAAAATCAAGACGTAAACTAACCTCAGGAATCTTAACACCATGTCTGACTATCACAACTTAGTCTGTTGACATTGCCTTCATTGATCTATTTAGTATTACAATATTTAAAGACTCCTCTGAGGCAACATGCAACATACTTGTATGTTTGCCTATTACTAGAGTAATTTGCAGTCCTTATTCACAAGATAGGTAGGTTCAAATTTGTGGAAGAGAGATCAAACTATTTTCTGCGAGTCCCAATAAAATGTTTTCATGAATTCAAATTCAACATAACACCACATGACCAGCCCTCATCTCACATCTTATGCTGCTCTACCACAAACATGCACTAAAAGGCCATGATTTGCAGACCAGCTGAAGTCAACAAAGGCTGTAGTGGCTTGGCACCACTCAGATTCATAATCATTCCCAGCACTGAGAAAATAATGTTCAATGGAGAAACAGTAAATTAGAAAAAAATCTACAGGTTCTCGCCATCAATGGAGTTAATGATCCCTCAGTCTCAATACAGTACAGTAAATAAAGAATTGCTCTGCAACTGAGATAAGAGATGGAGCTAAAATTAATGTTACTTTGGCCAAAAGACCAAATTCAATGTAACTATTACCCAGTGATTTTTTAAATACAGATTCAAATGCATTCTTTTTATGTTAAAGTCCAGAGTATCCTTTTAACAGCATTCAAACACAATTCTGAAGCTTTCCTCTGAGAACACCAATTCAAAGGTCTTGCAGTTCAAACTTAAATTAAAAAAAAAAAAAAAAATGGTTCATCTTGGGCTATCACATATAGGTTCAAATCTCTTTGGTCCAATTCAGCTTGCTCTGAGTGCATATAAAGGTCAAACCAAGTCACAATAATTGCATAATGGAAAACATCCTAATCATGACTATTGCTTCTTTACTTCGTGGCTGCAGCTGATGTTGTGTGCCCATGCATACCAGTTAAAACCTATATGTCAATTTTGCACTTTCTAAAGATCTATTTAGATAAATTGATCTGGCCTGAAAAACACCACAGTATTTACCAATCTTCAACTTTGGCTGTTAATGAAAGACAACATTGTTTCTTTTTAAAATACAGCAGTTGAACTGCCTTTCATCAAACAGAGGGAGAGACAAGCTTCTTCCCCCGTCTTGGAGGGCGGTACCGTTAACCCTCAGACTGGCATTGAAGGGGTGAGATGATTTCCACATCCCATTTTGCTCATTGTTCTGTTTTTCATGGTAATTCCTCCCGCTTGCAGCTGAGTCTCATGCTGTGCTGTGCTCCCACTGTGCAAACCCACACACCAGTGCTGTTTGCCAGGTCTGGCTCCCTCTGCACATCCCAAACCCTGAGCCCAGGGTCACAGTCCTGAGCTTGGGCTGCAGGGAAGGGCGTGTCCTCGGCCTCTGCAGGAGGCAATGTGGGCAAGCAGAACATGGTCTGCTGGTCATTTGGGGCAATCACAGGATATAAATTGCACTTAAATATATCCAAAAGTTCCTACCCTAGAGAGCTCTGGGGTTCAAACCAGTTCTTCATGACTGGCTTTATTTCAGACCTTTTATTGGGAAGAAAACTGAAGGAAATAAATGAACTGGCTTTCTTTGACTGAAAAAATAATGCTGAAAATAAGAAACGAGTTTATAAATCTAATTACGACTATTATTACTATCATTTTATTTCCACGTGCTATTAAACAGCTGTCAGGTTTCCTGTGTTTGGCTACACTGTGAGTAGTGTCTTGCATTTTGCAGACGTGCTGTTTGCAGAGCTATGCTGTTCTCAGGTTCAACTGAAACTCTGCCACTGACATGAGCTTCAGGATGTATTTATTATTAATACAGAGAATCCAGTAATGTTGTGTGCTTGCTGAATTAAAGGCAAAATCAAAGGCACTTTTCCTGTCAAGACCTTAGTTCAGAGTTCTCAGTTTATCCTGCAGAGGATGACAATGTGTCATTGATTTCTGAAATGGAGCAGGCAGCTACCTTCATTACCCGTCTGGCAACTTCATAGCTGTGCTCATTGGCAAATCTAGTGCTGGTTCAAACCCCAGCTAGTGCTTCCCGTGGTAGGCATGTTGTTTTACACTGCTCCATCACTGAACACTACCTAGGAAAATATATCTGTATTTTCGACCACCTCTACTTTGTGTCCATAAAACACCACGGGAGGTATTCTCTTCCTCAAGGGCCAAGAGATGGGGTTTCTGGCCCACTAATGAGGTGGGAGAGTCTCAAAACTGCTGCAAACACCTAGCTGAGAGTGCATTAGCAAAAGGGCCCAAGCTGTGCTAGGAAGGGCCTGTGGTAGGATTGGCATCTTAGCTGGCCTCTCTCAGCCAAGTGCATTACCTCCTGTGCTGCATCTCTTCATTCCCTTGCCC